>CATIWQ010262542.1:0-48124 GCA_949673415.1 Euphorbia schlechtendalii | reverse complement strand
TTCGCTACGTTCATAAGTGTTAGTGAGAAAATGTTTAAGTGATTCGAATCCTTGTTTCGATCACTAGATTTCTCTATATTCTCGAGCGATTGTTGTATAAGTGTACTTGCAAATCACTTATCAATAAAAGTTTTCATTCTTTGATATTCGTAAAGAATAGCATCCTAGGGGAGGTTCTGTACGGGCCGAGACCAAATTCAAAGCAAACGTAGGAATTGTGGGAATTGACGACTTCTATTAAAGAGTGGATACGGTTTGATCAACTTTAGCTTTCGCTTGCATACCTTACAACTTTGGTTTGCTTTCTACTTATACTTTCTATTTTGAAGTTTATGATATGTCTATGTGTCATAATGCATATTTCGTCTTAAGTCTTTTGTGTTAATCAAGTTATATGCGTTGGAGTTAATTTTAAGTGTAGTTTCGGGGTTAACAATATCATGTATAATCTTTGGATATGTGATATAACGCTGTTTAGTAAGCCAACATTTTTGGAATGGTTACTTGCTAAATGTGTCTATGTGAGAGCGACCTATACTAAGCATAGTATTGACGTTGTCCAGGTTTATATAATCATCTTAATTCATCTGCGCTAGGTTTAGAAAAGTCATTTCATGTGTTGCTCTGCGGTGAATAATTCAACATCTGAGTATTTAGAACCGAGTCTGTTAGATTAGTTTAGTGAATCTTAACATCTTCGTTAAACTTGCATGCTTTCTCTGCTATCCTTATTTCATAGGGAAAATCTATATATTTAGATTCTCTAATTTTTCATATCTATATTTACTCATTCTTCATTCTAACCCTCCTACATAAAATATCAAATTTATTTTACTTTCTTTATTTTATCTTCCTTGTTGATCTTTAGAACTAGCCCTTCCCTATGGGATCGATATCTTTTAAAACAACATTGCAACTGTATACTTGCAGTTATCATCATTTTTCTATTTTGATAAGGGGTATTGACAACACCTATGTTTTACGTGAACAATTTTTTCGCACCATTGATATATAGCCGAATCTTGCAAACAAACTATTAAACTTATCAGTAGAAAAGTGGCAACCACCTTGACACGAGGCATAGTGGTTTTTGAAGTAATGATTGAAAAAGGTTTGGAATGTAGAAGAATAAAGATGAAAGAATCAGAACTTTAGAAAGCTTTGTAGAAGGTTGTGGTGGTTATGGGTTCAACCTAGACCTTTATATAGTTCTACTAGGTCTCTAATTGGCCAGAATAGTCAATATAGCCATTTTTCCTTCAAACTAGCCGTTAATGGCAGTTTCAAACATCCGTCATGTGTTAACATTAGTGCATGAATATCATCGATTTTCCTATGAATTAAGATCTGCGCCTCCATAAGTTCATTCAACCTTCCTCGGAGGTTAGCTACTTTTCTTTCTTCTTCCCTCGCAATTTCCCTTTCTCTTTGTCTGTCAACTTCCACTCTCTCCTCCCATGATTTCCAATCATAAGTTACCCTATCTTCTCTAATGCACCTTAGCAGAAATCCATACTCGAAGAAAACTTTGGTTGTTAATTTCAGAATCTCATCTTCATTAGTAAAGACTTCAGTTGAATAGGGCATTCTCCCAATCTGTCCTAACAGATTTTCCATAGTTTGACACACGTATTCTATCATTCTAAGATTTTGTGTAGAAGATATAAGTGTCTCCATCATTATCGCCTAAACATCAACAGGTGTGCCATTCCAAATTGCTTCCATCATGAATAATTCTTCAGAAATGACAAGATCAAAAGTTGACTTGCCAAATAATGCACCACTTAAGCAAAAGTGCAATGTGAGTAAACAAGGATCACGAATCTTGTGGCTATAGGCATATTCTTGTTTGAACTCTGTTTGGCTGGTCAGGAGATTCCAAGTTGGTAAAGGATCCCATCCAGGAAGCATTTTGTTATAACAATCCTTTGGAAATCCCATATATTTGTCTAGAGCTTTCCTTGTCAACTTGTATTCTTTTCCATTATGATAATAGACTAAGCAATCCTTCTTATCGTTCTTCCATACCAATGTAACCAACATCTCCATACAGTTGTCTACACTATTCCCCAAAGACATATTTGAGTAAATGACAAAGTTAAGAATTCTGAGATAATACATTACCCTGTCATAAACTCCAAGGTTGATGAAACTGTTCCTAAGAATGGTGTAGGAACTTTTGTATTAAGCATCCTTGATTTCTCAAAATGATCTCCTTCTTTATGAGAATGGATCGGAAATGGTGCTTCATATCATTCTTGTAGGTTTGACAGAGGAACTAGGTTGGATTTGTTTGCCAAACCATTTTGAAAATGAAAGAATATCTTAAAGAAATGAGGTAGTTTCAGATTTGGAATTGAAATTGTGATTAGAAAGGTTATATTTTAGATTGTAGAAGTGAGGAATTGATGAACACTCGCACATCAATTTTATAGAGGTTTGAGGAATAACTGCTAAACTACTACAGTTTTCGCACAAGTTACGATCGTGATTAATTGTCGCGATCGTTACTTACAGAGTTTGGGAAATAGAAAGTTTCGTTAAGGTATTCACAAGCATGAATGGGTCGCAAATGCGAATAAGAAAAATGGAAGAATATCTTCTATTTATCGAGAATTCAGATGTAATAATATGACGTATCACCTCCAAGATGATTATTTCATATTCTTTTTCACATCCAAGTAGGATTGACAAATTGTATAAGTTTAGGAAAGAAACAAATAAATATAATTGGAGTAGGAGTAAAAAGAATAAACACCTTCGTGTTCTTGGAGTAGCCCAGTGTTCTTCAAATAATTTCCATCTATGTAGTGAAAATACTCACCCGGTTGTTGGACATAGTGGAGTTCTTCTCTAGCACCCAAGATTATGGCAATGATAGTCTCGGCCACTCCAATCTTACTTCTCATGCTCGTTGAGTTCTTCTTCATCATATCCCTTATGATATCCACAAATTCCACTTTTTATTTCATCATAGCGCATGAAAGAACAAACAAGTCTTTCTTTTGGACTTTTGTATTCTCTACTCGACAAAATACTGAAGTGGAAAGGTATTTGTGGAGAAGAAGAATGCATTCATCCTTAATAAGTTTGTTAGGAGAATTTTTAGAATCGAAGACTCTCTTACCCGATAAATTTGCCCAAACTCTATTAGGCTGAAAAGAATCCATCATGCTCGATGAATTACCAATCTCGAAACTGAACCATTCACCCATCATCTCTCTCATGACACTATATTGTTATCCTTGATTATGAAATTTCATTGCCCTCTTTCTTGAATCTTCAAATTCAAATGTTACCAAACATTCGAGAATCCAATCTCTATTTTGTGGAAAGTATAAAGTCACAAATCTTGTAAGACTAAGAGCCGAAAGGTAAGCTTTCATCTCTTCACGAAGATTAAGAGTTTCCAAGAAGATAGATCAAGGAATATCATCCCAAAGATATCCAATTTGCTTAACTTCTAGAATTTCTTGCCTTCTTCTCTTCTCTTGAGCTCCTCTCTTATGTGTTGCTCTCTTCTCACGAGTCATATTGGTTTTGAAGAAAAAGGTTTGAAAAGGTTTAGATGTTTGAATGTAGAAGATGAGAAAATTAGAAATTGTAGGCTTTTTAGAAGGTGTGGTGGCTAGGGTTCAACTTGGACCTATTTATAGAGGTTTAATGGGTCTCTAATTGGTCATAAATGGGATTTTAGCCACTTAGGCTCAAAACTAGCCGTTAATGGTGGTTACGGACATCTATTGCGTGTCATTTCGCGATCTGTAACGGTTATATTTTCCTCGTGTCGCGATCGCGAAGGCCAGTCGCGATTGTGACTTTCTTCATGATAGAAACAGAATGTTTTGATATCCAGTGATCACGAGCGCGAATTGAGTCGCTATTGCGATATTCTTTGCTCTTCAAATTTCTTCAACTTTTAGACTTGTACTATAAAAACATAGAAATACAAACACAAACAAACTTTGTTAAATACAAACTATAAATATATACTATTATACCTTGAGTAATCATGGTGATGATAGCAATTGAACATCGACGTCTTTTTGTTCAAATTTATTTCCATATTTAACAAATATTTACAAGCAAACATAACAATAGAAAACAAACAACAAACAACAAACAAACAAACAGACACAAATAACATAAAACAAATTGAAATCTACCTATACAAATTTTCAAAAATGAAAAGATAAGAAACTTATTCAGGTGGAAATGAATGATTCAATCATCTGATCAATCTTATAACGTGACTCCCGCAAATCCCTTTCAACATCACATACCAAAATATGGATATTGCTAATCTTGCAATGAATAGAGATTTGTTCTTCCATTAATTCATTCAACTTCCTTTTAAGATTGGTTGAACTACTTCCTTCTTCCCTATCAATTTCTCTTTGTTTCTTTTTATCAGCTTCTACTCTCTCATCCCATGATTTCCTATCATAATTTATCCCATTCTCAACAATAAACTTGGTTAGAAATCCCTGCTTGAAGAAAATTTCCATAGTTAACTCCGGAATTTCATCTTCATCGGTAAAGACTTCTTCCCCACTTGGTAATCTCTGAATTTTTCCTAACAAATTCGCCATTGTTCGACACTCGTATGCTTCTCTTTTCTTGGCAGAGGGGGTCAGTTTTGATTATGATTATCTCTCCTTTCCTCCCTCGATCTGTGCGCTAAAAATAAATCAATCTTTCTTTCAGCCACCCATCTATTGAGATCTTGCGCCAATTATCTACACTTCTCTGTATGGCCTTCACTTTATGGAAATCGCAATAAGTTCCGGGCTTTCCAAGTCATCTCGATCTTGGGGGGTAATCGATATGTTGGCCTTGCCTTTCTACCCAATATAAGATCTCCTTTCTTGAAGTCCTCAAAGGGATTAACTCCTTGGGAAAATCATTTCCTCTATACTCTGGATGACATTGTGGATGGGTCCTGCTTCCTGACGCTTAATGTTAGTTTTGTGACTTCCGGGGTCCCCAATTATCGTTGATGTGTGTCATAAGCCACCCAACCTCTTGCTCTACTCATCATTCCGGCCAATGAGGTAGGTCACCTCGTAAAAAGATCTGTCTTTAGATCGACGCTCCTGGTATTTTGAGCAAGAATATCAACAACAACATCCACATTACAACCCTTAATGTGCATATGAGTTTTCTGAAACCTTTCAACGCAATCTCCCAAAGGCTCGGTCTTCCCTTGCTTAAGCAGTTGTAGCTCTTGCAGAGTTCTTGTTTAAGGGATTGACGTGATGAAAAAGTTGCAGAACTCCTTCGCCAATTCATTGAAATTATTGATTGATCCAGCTTTAAGAGATTCAAACCAAAACAGTCCTGGTCCAATCAAAGTGGAAGGGAATAGCTTACACATCATTGAGTCGGTCGACTTAGTTATGAATAATCCCTGGTGAAATGCTTTGACATAATGAGTCAGGTCAACTTCACCATTGTATTTTGATAAGGTAGGATAATGGAACTTTTTACTAAATGGTTCCTGCATTATGGCCCTAAAGAATGGAATATTAGCTAGTTTAACCTCAGATGTAACTAGATCGATTCCCACATCAACAAACATTCCCCTCACATGCTTTAGAAACTTGTTCAATAAAGCCTCTTCTCCCTCAACCATCGCTGGGATAGCACTCCCCAAAGGGTTGACCATTGCTGTGTCGGCTTGAACTCTAGAAGGAACTCTCATGGATTCTCTTCTTGATGGTTCGGTAGAATGAACTGAGGCTTGCGGGCTCATTTGTCTAACTCGCTAAACACTCCTGACCTCGAGTTCCTCCACGGTGTGTATTCTAATTGACAATTGAGTGACATTGTACCTCGTTTTGTCCACCTATCCTGATAATGATAGTGAGCCGGCTCATGATATACGTCACGTATAGGTGCGACCAGACTCCTTGATCATTGCCTTTGTTGGTTGTCATTCACTGGCCTCACTTGCCTTTGGTAGTTAATGGGACTTCGAGATCACTCCCTATGTCTCTCTACTCTCTCCGAGCGAGGGTATTCGTGCTCTTCCAAGTCACAATATTGAGAGGGCTGAGCTGGCTTCAAATTCCTTTTGTAAACATAGCTTTAGGATCGAGCGGTCCCTTGTGTCCTTGAATAACTTGACCCTCCTCAGAATAGGCATTGTTCCATCCCCAAAATTCTTTCTTGATTGGCTAAGATTTTCTCTATACACGCATTCATTGCGTTGACCGAGCCTTGTACTTCACCAATAGTGTACATATTTTGCTTGGTCAGATTCGCAAAAGCCTTGTTTTTGTCGAGATGCCTTCCTGCTAGCATTTCTCAAACTATTGGTTTAGGTCAGTTGATATAGTTGTGAAAGGAATTTCATTTCCTTGGGAATCAATAGGTCGGGCTCGGTCTAACTCCTTATTAGAGCTACCTCCCTGATCATTCACCCTTTGTGAATATCCTGGTGGAGACATAGACAAATGTTCCACACCTATTGTTGTTGCGTCAAGATTTTCTTCTATTACTATCATTTGCTACATGCGATCCTTATGTGGATTTTGTATGGCCATAATTAACTCTCAAAGATTAACTAAACGACTGAATTAAGGTATTTCTATTTGTTCCACGCTCACCGAACCACTTGATGTCATGGGATCCAAACTACTGAATATCTAAAAGATAATTAAAGTTAGAGGACTAGGCCGGGTCTGTCTGGTGTAGCCACTCCGATCCTAAAGTTAGCTTTTGAGGAAATAAGTATAATGTAAGTAATTTGATAGAAAGTTTGCATATGTGAGTACCTTACTACTTGAGTGATTAGGCCTTATATATGAGACCATATAATCGTTATCATCAATGTGGGAGTTATAATTGAGGCCTTAATGAGCCTGTTTGTAACGGCTCCAACGGCTCTTTTCTGTATTTGAGTGTTTGTCACGTGGCTCTCTCTGTGGAAGCCACGTTTCTTTTATCTTTTGGGCTGTGTTATGGGCTTGTGGGCCCCTCTAATATGTATCCTGTTATCTACATCTTTGTGCTGCAAACAAGAACAGTTTAGAGTAAACACAATGTCTTGAAAGGACAAATAAGGTCCAAACTGAACCGGGTTCTTTGACCCTCCTCTACAACATTCACTTGGGTTGACAACACTCCACCTTTCAATTTTGGGTCCAATAGGTGAAACGACCAATGTTATCGAAATCGGACCGAATATCGAACTGGTAAAGTAAGTGCTTCATGAGTTTATAGGTTTGACCTGGTTCAATCGTGATTCAACCATTATTTATTTTTTATATGTATATAAATAAAATTATGCATTTATTAATCATCAAGTATAAATTATAAATAAATAAATACCTCACTAAAATTACGACACATTTAAAATATAAATATAAAAAGCAATATATTTTTATATCTTATTAATTTTAAAAAATATTTAACTATATAATTCAATAACTATCTAAACACAATTATGACACAATTAATATGATTAATGATTTTTAGGAAAACAATTAAAAATTTTAATTACTAATAATATCTCATCTATTAAAACAAGTAATAATTTAATTAATTTTCTACCTTCAAAAATATTAATTTTAAAATTAAATAATTTTCATGGTTATAAAAAAACCGAGGTTCATTGATTTACCGGTTTTTTCCAGTTCAAACCGGTCTAGAACGATTTTATATAAAATTGTTATTTTTATTCCATCGAACCAGTCTCATTGTCAGTTCCTTGTTCAACCAAGAGGTCTAGTTCAGTTTCAATAACATTGAAACCAACTCATTTTATGGACCTACTCTGGACAAATAGTGATAGATGGAAGCTTTATTTGGTTGCAGGAGTTTGATTTGGCCTTATACATATCTTCACTTGCTCAAAGAGAATGCTTTTGTAGCTAGAGTTACCATCAATTAGATGGTAGCCGCTGAATTTAATCCAAGTCAAATTTAAAATGGAAAATCACGGAAAATCTTAGACACTAACCTAAACTTAGTTATGCCTCTTCGCAATTCTTCAGGCCGAAGAGCACCATCTTGTAATGGTATACACCCCCCTCGGTGATAAATGCAGTCTTAATCATTTCCCCGATGACCATGAAGATTTAATTATTTCCAGAGAATCCATCTATGAATGAATGCATGGTAATCTTGTTGCGATGTCTACCAATACATCAACATCTGGTTGAGGGAAATCATTCTTCTGGGATGCCCTATTCAAATCCCTAAAACTACGCATACACATACCTTTTTCATCCTTGTTTGCTACAAGCACTATGTTGGTTAACTACTTTGAGTGTTCAACCACTTCAAGAACTTAGCTTCGATCTTCTTTGCAACCTTTGTCTTGATTTTTCCTGCTCATTTTGGCCTCAACCGTCTCAACTTTTGTTTGACAGGCTTGAACTGGTGATCTGTTGGAATTCAATGAAGGGAATTGTTATCGAAAACATAACAGCGAAGGTGGAATTACCGATCAAAATTTTTGATAAGATTTTATCAAGAACCATTGATAAAGTTTCAAAACAATTTATTTACATCAAATAAATACTTACTTTGTAGTCTCTTTAAGAGACGAATGCCATAAAATATCGCAAGTGAGAGCCCTCCAATTTCACGTGCACGAGTTTCTCTCCGACTGGGACCAGTGCTATTCATATGGACAAAGAACAAAGAGATAAAACACCACTAACCCATTCACAATGAGGCCACGTTTATGCACCCTGATTTTGGTGGTTGCCCACGTTTTTCATACTTAAGAATAGAATTAAGTCGTATTTTCATTTTGTATTTATATTCTAATTAAGCATTAAGTTTAAGTTTAAGTTTAATTTAATATAAATGTGCACCTTTAGAAAATTAATTTAATAATAAGGCAAATTTTGAAAAAACATCTAATGATTTCACTCATTTTAAAATAAAATCTGACAAGTTCGAGAATTTTTCCATCAATGATGTCAAAATTGCTGACTATCAGCAATTAAAAAAAAGAAAAAGAAATTTAAAAATTGAAAAAGAAATTAAAAGGGGAAAAATAGAACTTCAATCGTGCATTTGCTTCATCAAGTTGAAGCCAGGACCTTCCATCTCTTCCATCTCGCTTTTTACCGTTACTACGAAATGGGACGGAAAAATAAAAATGGCCTATGACCGATCAAGTTGGGAAGTTTCGCCGCCATTAAGAGTTTCGAAAGCCATTTCCGACAAGCCCTTTGTTTTCACCAATTCGGATGATGGCAATTACATCTTCTATGTTAGTTCTAATGGTAGTGTGTTGAAAAACTTGATGTTTTAAGTTACTTTCAAAAGGTTTTTAATCACACATAGGTTACTTGAATTGAGTGATTTTAGTTTAAATTAAGATGTCCCTTATGGGCTTGTAAATTGTGAGAGATACAAGGGTGGGTTCTCGCGCACATGAGAGAAATGGCCTAAGGTCTTTTCTAGTGAAAATCGTTCGATCCCCCTCCCCCCCGCACAGGCGATAAAGTCTACAATCGAAACCTTTTATTATTTTTCCAGAGAAATAATAATATATTTTTTATTTGGAAATATTTTTTTTTGGCTTTTGAAATCCCTTACTCGTAACTGGTGATTTTAAGTGTTATTAATTCTCAAAAGCTATTTACATTGACTTTCCAATTGTTATATTCTGTTCAATGATAACAACGTTTTTTGTTTTAAAGCCCAACAGCTATATTCCAACAGTTATTTTTTGTTCGCTCTCTGGATATATACTTTGCCTCTCTCTTCCTGTGCCATCTCTACTTACATAGAGGTGAAGGATCGGTTCAATCCTGGAAGGAACTACCGAAGTACCTTTTAAGGATAGTGCCTAGCATGGCTCCACTTTGCTACTGCTACTCCTTGCTCTTTTGTTCTTTAGGTTCAATTCGTGTAAAGGGAAAAACAATCATATAAATTAAGATTTGATTCTGTCATAAAAAATCTGATCGCAAAAACAATCATGTAAATTAAAATTTGATTCTGTCATAAATTGAGGAATCAACTGTTCAGACAAGTTAGCAAGATGCAAGAGGATGATCTCAAAAACCAAGTTAGGGAATACGGCCGAAACCCTGTATCATGATAGTGACGAGGAGGGAGAAGTCCTGTTTGCTCGTGGAGGATGCAACAGGAATCATTGGAGTTGCGAGGAACCCTTCAACCTTCAAGAGTTCCTAGATTGGAAAGCTGCAGTTGAGGAGATTTTTTAATTCAAAGTGGTTCCTAAAGATAAGAAGATGCCTTTGGTCACAATCAGATTACGTGATAGGGCTATGGCTTGGTGGTAACAGCTCAAAACCACTTGGTTACGGATGGGGAAATCTAAGATTGTCATGCGGGAAAAGATGAAGAAACAATTGAATGACCTTCTGCCTCATAACTATCAGTGCTTGATTTACCAGAGGCTGAGGAATCTATGACAAAGAAATCGATCTATTGATGACTACCATTGAATTTTATCAATTTGTGGCTAGGAATGATCTTTGTGAGATAGAGGATAAGTTGTTTTTGAGGTTTATTGGGGGATTGTGAGAAAATCTGAGTGATTCTAATCCTCACACAGTTCTAGAAGCACACTTGTGAGCATTGGGAATGGAGCGACGTGTTCGAGTGTCGATGAGAAATTATTTTAAGGGAGGAGGTAGTGGTGTTTGAGTAGTAATAGTATCAATGTTGCTGGTGGGGTAGAAATAACTAATTGGCCTAAAACCTTACTTGTTAAACCAATAGGAGCTAAGGGTCCAAGTGCTTTAGGTGTTATACTTATGGAGAGATGGGTCATAGATCATTTCAATGTAAGGTAGTAGGGAAACGAGTTATGATAGTGGAAGGTGGAGTAGTTGAAGAGGGTTTTGAAATGGAAGAGGGTATTAATTGTTAGACACGATGTATGCTGTAGAGGAACTTAGTGCAATATATCTTTATTACTCACTAATGTACAAACAATTTCACATTATTGTTTATCAATAATAATATATCTTTGTTATATATCAATTATTGTTTCTAAGATATGTATTTGGCTGGATTATATATATGCTATTAAGTATATGTATATGTTCATTGATTTAATAAGACAAAATCCGTGACTATTTCATACCGTGAAAGTGCGAGGACATAGTAGGAGCTATATGGTATTAGAACTACACACACATTTTATTATGAAAAGTCTCAAAATGTAATCATGGTTTCATTGAGATTGGACATCAATGAAGTTGCTAAACTAGCATGTGTAGGCTTACTCCTTGGGTTTCTTGGGTTTGATCAAAGCAGCCAATCTCACGAGCTGAAGGTGGTACCTTGAGTTAACAAATGAATGTATTTGGATAATACATTGGAGATCACTATAAGATAGATACTCGAAAATAATTATATCCATGTGTTGGTGTAATGTCTTATTGTACTAGTAGTAAGAGTATCCTCAAACTTGAGATACCGGTTAACTTGTATGGGAGTTGCTATACTTTTGGTCATACTTATTTATACCCTTGTGATCAGGATTATTAAGTGTATAGTGATGATCATTTGTTGGTAAGCTGAGTAGTCAAGATGGGATTCGTCGCTCTTCATATAGTGATATAATGGGAGTTTTACCTTAAGGCCTCTTGTTGAAGTGACACACTCATAAACCTCTGATCAAAGTATGAGATTTATAAAACAAGTTTCTAGTCAATCTCGATATGTAAAGGCGAGTGGTGTTCCTCCTGAACAAGTTTAATTCCAGGATAGCTATGGCTATTACATGACCCAACCCTAAATCTGAGCATAATAAACTATATGGTACTTAACCTGATGGAAGGAGTGTAATGTACTAGTTACTATTGCAGAACCGAATCAAGTTACAAGCACGTGACGTTCTGAGTATCGAGGGATCATATGCCTTTGCAGAAAGACCATTTTACCATCTAGAGTTATCGAGTTCCATATCATTATGGAATACTAAGCCTAAAGGTTCCCGGATGGGAAGCCAAGTTTAGGTTAATCTCTAGTTGCTCAATACTTCAGGATTCTATGAGGTCACATATAATGGATTTTTACGGGACTAAGTAAAGAACTTATAGATGAGGTCTATACTGAGAATATAAGGGAAATTAAAACTCGTTTTGGATAGATCATTAAATGGTTGGACCAAATATATTTAAAGAGGATTAGGAAATTTTTCCCATTGCGAGTGGGCCTCACGTGTTAATTAAGATGTATGCCCTAGAGGTAATTAATGCGATATATCTTAATTAGTTATAATGTATATACAGTTTGATATTATTATTATTATTGATAAAGGCATCTTTGTTATTTATCAATGTTTGTTTAAATTATGTATCTTGCTGGTATCATGTATATGTATTATTATATATGTACATTGATAAAACAAAGTCTGTGACTACTTCATAGCATCAAAGTGCGAGGACATAGTGGGAGCTATGTAATATGAGAACTGCACACACGTGTTACTATGAATAGTCTAAATATCCATAGTTATAATTTCATTGAGACTGGACATCAATGAAGCTGATAGACTAGCATGTGTAGGCATAGTCCTTGGATTAAATCCAAGCAACCGATCTTACGAGCTCAAGGTGGTGCCTTAACTTAACACATGAATGTATTCGGGTAATACATTGGAGATCGCTATAAGACATGCACTCGGAAATAACTATATCCATGTGTTGGTGTCATGTCTTATTACACTAGCAGTATAATTATCCTCATACTTGAGATATTGGTTATCTTGTATAGGAGTTGCTATACTTTGGGTCATACTAATTCATACCCTAGCGATTAGGATGATATGAGTGATTACGGGTATAGTGATGATCACTCATTGGTAAGTCAAGATGGGACCCATTACTCCTGATATAGTGATATAGTGGGAGATGTACCTTAAAACCTCTTGTTGAAGACATACACTCATAAACCTCTGACAAGAGTATAAGATTCATCGAATGGGTTTCCAGTTAATCTTGATACATTATGGCGAGTGGTGTTCTTCGTGAACAAGTCTAATTCTAGAATAGCTATAGCTATTACATAAGCTGACACTTAATCCAAGCTCAATAAACTGGATGGTACTTAACATGATGGAAGGAGTGTATTATATTTGTTATTATTGCAGAACTAGATCAAGTCACAAGCACATGATGTTCCGAGTATCGGGGAATCACACACCTTTGCTAAAAGTCCCATTTGATCGTCTAGAGTTATAGGGTTCCATATTAGTCTGGAACACTGAGCCTAAACGTTCCAGTATGGGAAGCCAAGTTTAGGTTAACCTCTAGAGGCTCTATATTTCGGGATCCTATGAGGTCACACACTTTGGTTCTTTACCAGATTATATAAAGAACTTATAGACTTGGTTTATGCTAAAAATATTAAGGATGTAAAAATCATTGGATAATTTATATTGTTGGACTAAATAATAATTAAAATGATTTAAAAGAGGAGTTGGGAAAATTGCACGGGGCAAAGCAAGGGAAAATTACACACACGTGTTACTATGAATAGTCTAATATCCCTAGTCATAGTTTCATTAAGACTAGACATCAATGATGAGGATAGACTATCATTTGCAGGCTTACTCCTTGGATTAGATCCAAGCAGTCGATCTTACGAGCTGAAGGTTATACCTTAACTTAACACATGCATGTATTCGGGTAATACATTGGAGACTACAATAAGATAGACACTCAGAAATAACTATATCCATTTGTTAGTGTCATGTCTTATTGCGGTAGCAATATAAGTATCTTCAGACCTAAGATACTAGTTACCTTATGTAGGAGTTGCTATACTTTGGGTCACACTTATTCATACCATGGAGATTAGGATGATATAAATGATTACGAGTCAAGATGGGATCCATCATTCCTGATATATTGATATAGTGGGAGATGTACCTTAAAGCCTCTTGTTGAAGACATACACTCATAAACCTCTAACAAGAGTATAAGATTAATCGAATGGGTTTCCAGTCAACCTTGATACATTATGGCGAGTGGTTTTCTTCGTGAACAAGTCTAATTCTAGGATAGCTATAGCTATTACATAAGCTAAAACTTAATCTAAGCTCAATAAACTGGATGGTACTTAACCTGATGGAAGGAGTGTATTATATTGGTTATTATTGCAGAACCAGATCAAGTCACAAGCACATGATGTTCCGAGTATCGGGGAGTCACACGCCTTTGCTAGAAATCCCATTTGATTGTCTAGAGTTATAGGGTTCCATATTGGTCTAGAACACTAAGCCTAAAGGTTCCAGTATGGGAAGCCAAGTTTAGGTTAACCTCTAGAGGCTCTATATTTCGGGATCCTATGAGGTCACACACTTTGGGTCTTTACTGGATTATGTAAAGAACTTATAGACTTAGTTTATGCTGAAAATATTAAGGATGTAAAAATCATTGGATAATTTATATTGTTGGACCAAATAATAATTAAAATGATTTAAAAGAGGAGTTGGGAAAATTGCACGGGGCAAAGCAAGGGAAAATTGCACACACGTGTTACTATGAATAGTCTAATATCCCTAGTCATAGTTTCATTAAGACTAGACATCAATGATGAGGATAGACTATCATTTGCAGGCTTACTCCTTGGATTAGATCCAAGCAACCGATCTTACGAGTTGAAGGTTATACCTTGAGTTAACACATGCATGTATTCGGGTAATACATTGGAGACTACAATAAGATAGACACTCAGAAATAACTATATCCATTTGTTAGTGTCATGTCTTATTGCGGTAGCAATATAAGTATCTTCAAACCTAAGATACTAGTTACCTTATGTAGGAGTTGCTATACTTTGGGTCACACTTATTCATACCATGGAGATTAAGAAGATACAAATGATTACGAGTCAAGATGGGATCCATCGCTCCTGATATAGTGATATAATGGGAGATGTAACTTAAGGCCTCTTAATGAAGAAACACACTCATAAACCACTAATCAGAGTATAAGATTAATATAACGGGTTTCTAGTCAATCTTGATACATTATGGTGAGTGGTGTTTTTCATGAACAAGTGTGATTCAAGGATAGCTATGGCTATTACATGAACTGGCACTTAATCTGAGCTTAATAAAGTGGATGGTACTTAACCTAATGGAAGTAGTTTATTGTATTGGTTACTATTACAAACTAGATCAAGTCACAAGCATGTGATGTTCTAACTATTAGGGGATCATAAGCCTTTGCTAGAAAGCCCATTTGATCGTTTAGAGTTATTGGGTTCCATATCGATCCAGAACACTAAGCCTAAAGCTTCCTAGATAGGAAGCTAAGTTTAGGTTAACCTCTAGCGGCTCTATACTTCCGGTTCAAATGAGGTCACACATTTAGGCTCTTTACTAGACTAAGTAAAGAACATAAAGACTAGATCTTTAGCGAGAATATTACGGATATTGAAATTGTTGTATAAATTATTAATTCAGTGACCAAATTAATAATTAAAAGAATTAAAGGAGAATTTTGGGAAAATTGCATGGAGCAATGCAAAGGGAATTTTTGCTGTTGCGAGTGGGCCCTGCGAACCTGGGTTGTTTGCGGGTGTTGCCTACATGAGCCACTAGCGTGCATTGACACTAGGCTAGCATGCTATGAGCAGATGATGTTAAACCCACGCGGTCACCGCGAGGCATCAAACCCGTGAGATGGGGCGCGGGGGTTTTCTCGATTGGAAAATGGAGTGTGGTTTTAGATTGAAGAAAGAAACTTGTTTGTGTAACAAGTTTAATATAGTTGAGATCAGAATCTCTAGCCTATGGTACTTAGAGTCGGTACCTGAATCAGCTCTTCCAACAAAATTTGGTACAGCTTAGATCCGTTAAGCCTAAGCGGTACCATAGTTTAGAAATTCGGGTCCGGGATGAGTTACTTAATTCATCGTTATTTGAGTTAACATTATTCCCATTTGGAAACCACACTTATGATATTTTGATTCAATCTAGATGTTTTCGACTTATGTTTTTGGTTATTTAGCGTGCATGTCGAAAGTGATAAATAAAGTGCGAGAAAGTAAACACGTAGGAAAGTAAATGTGCCTAATGTACGGGATTAATTACATCTTGGGATGGGGGATTTACAAATCACCTAAATACATCGATATCTAACAAATGTTACATTTGATAAATGTGATACTCGAAGGAAATTAAAATCTAAAATACATCTATCCTAAACTACCTAAATCCACTAAGGTTAGCACATGGGATATTTCATAATACAAATCTGTAACAAGTGTACCATATATGTTCGATTTGGATTTTGGCAAGACCATTTTTGTCAGGGTAAAAACAACAGAGATTTTGAAGTTCTTATTTAATGAGAGTTCATGGTTCATTTATATTTTTAACTATGTTGGTCATTTTTATTAGTGAAAATGCTACATGTTATAATGTTGGGTCGGTTATCTGGGAACTTGAGTTTCCTTCATGTGGGTGACCTAAAACAATATTTAGAAACATAAATCTAAGTTGAACATGCATAACATAGTCATTCTTTGGGTTAACAATGGTAACAGTGTCATTCACATCGTTACCAACTTTCCTATGACGGGCGATATCAATATGGATGACCCAAAGCACTTCTGTTGCTACTCCAAACCTTAATCAACAAATTAATACATTAATGAATCACATATAACTCCTAAATAATTAAAATTTAGAAGTTTGTTACCCCTAATGATGCATTTCCAAACTCAGAAATGTCTTAGTGGGTCATTCTGGACCTAAACGATTCGAAACACAGCAACACAGGATTCTGCCAAACCAATGTAATTAATGACATAGGGCCATGTCACTAACGATATTAGTGATGTCGTTTATGATAGCGAAATTCTAGACTTGAAGAAAATACAAGAAATAACACAAACAACAAAGCGAAAATCCAAAAATTCAAATGATCATAACCTTTGCTATACTTAACCAATTTATATTATCTTTATCATTATGGAAATCTCAAGATATGTAGAATATATTTATGTAAAGAAAATACTCAACAAGATTTAAAATTATACTGAAATTCATGTAAAACAGTTTGATGTGTGAAAATGAAAATAATCGAAAAGAAAATAAAACTTAAAAAAGGAAAGCATATAAATTTAAGAACAAACTCTAGGAACTAAGAGGCTTACCCCAAAGTCATTAATCCACTTTCGTTAAGGTCCATGAAGTCCTCTGGGAGGCTCTCCTTTTTTCTTTTTTATTGGATTTGGTTGTGAGTTGGTGATTGAATAAAAATCTTTGGAAGGGATATATTCCTTGCCAAAGTAGATGTTTTAGAAGGTGTAGTAACCTTTAAGTGAGTGATAAGAATGTTGTAGACTCTCCATTCAAGTCTAAACCTCAAGCATTGCCTAAGTAATCTCTAAACCTCAAGCTTTCTTAGATGATCTCTACACCTCAAGCTTTACTTAAAAGATGAAATAAACCTTAAGTTTGATTATGAGATGAACAAGTGGACCCTTGTGACCCAAGTTCATGCCCTTTTCATCAACTTAATCTAACTAACCTAAAATTCCAAGTGTTGGTGATCAAAGTTTGTTATTTTTTTCAAGAACACATGAAAAAAAAGGCTCCCTATTGCTCTTTATATCTTTATCCCTCTTTCTTGCCAATGTTATGACCAAGATTCAGTCCCCCCTTCTCTGAAACATTCAGCCCTCTCTTTATGGAGCTCTCTTCAATCCAAAGTCAACTCTTTCAAGCTTAGACCATAATTACACTTTTTACTTTTTTCACTTTAATCACTTATCCCATGTGAAGAGGAATGTGTGAAATCCTAGGTAAGGTGTCCAAGATTTTGTTTCATTCAAAGATGTACGAGCATGTGGAGGGTGTTGGCTTTTAGATTGAAAATTGTAGAAAGTGTAATTTTGGTTCTACTGCAACTACGATATCATTAATGACATGGGGCCATATCGTTAACGACATGGCACTTCAGGCTGGGCTTTTTTATTTGAATTGTGTTTTAAGGAAGGGGAAGACCTAAAGAAACAAAGTATATTTTCACCAAATGATTTCAGGACCCTATAAGATGTAGAAAGTTAACAAAAGGAAAAAATTACAACTTCATCATCGAACTCGCGTGTCGGGAGAAAAATCCCCGTGCTCACAAGCTGCCTCTCGTGGGATCACTTTTGATATGAGATTAGTATATTCCCACGATTGAAAGAGTAGTAGGGTTTAGAGATGATACATGACCAATTGCAGTTGGCACTACCTAGGGTGGAAACTTACGATGACCGGAGGCTTTCATCATAGCGTCATGTTAAAAGGAATTGCTCTCTGTGGTCCTTTTGAATTGCTCATTTGGCAATGCTTTCCCCTTGAAGGTTGACCTATGGCTTGCTACTATCATTGTAACCATTTGGAGAAGGAAGTTAGCCTTGTACTCTTGCTCTTCTGGTTGAAAATCTCATGTGTGGCCTGTAGAAAGTTTGTTGACAGTGACAAGGTCAGAAATAAGATACAGATAGTAGAAATTCCATTGACTGTAAAAAGTCTAGAAAAGGTTCGGACCGTAGAAGGTCCGTCAATTGTTGAAAGTTGGAAAAGGTACGAACTATAGAAAGCTCATTGACTGTAAAAAGTCAGAAAGGTTCAAACTATCAAATGCCCATAGATTGTAAAAAGTAAGAAAATGTGCTTTCAGTAGAAAGTTACTTGACTGTAAAAAGTCGAACTAGGTTTGGACAGTAGAAAGCTCATTGATTCTAAAATGTCAGAAAAGATGCGAACTGTAGAAAGTCCGTTGATTGCAAAAAAATTAGAAAAGGTGCGAATTATAGAAATTTCATTTGACTGTAAAAAGTGAGGAAAGGTGCGAACTGTAAAAAGTTCATTAATTGTAAAAGTCAGAAAAAGTTCGGACTGTAGAAACCCCGTTTACTGTAAAAAGCAAAAAAAATTGCAAATTGTAGAAAGTTCGTTGATTGTAAAAAGTCGGACAAGGTTCGGATTGTAAAAAGCTTGTTGACTGTAAAAAGTCAGTGAAGATACGAATTGTATAAAGTCCATTGACTGTAAAAAGTTCAAAAAGATTCGAAATGTAGAAAGTAGGGTTGTGCAAATGGTTCGGTAACTAAATTAAAAAACTGAACCAAATTGAAATATTAATTTGGTTAGGTTATTATAAAAATTCAGTTTGGTTCGATTTGTAAAATGTTAATATTTTTGTTATTCGGTTCGGTTTGGTTTTTGTGTAGAAAAAAACCGTAATAACTGAACTGAACTGGAATATATATAAACACATAATAAAATTTTATTTTAATATCACACATTTATTTCTTTTATCGAAAATGCACTCTTATTCCTTTATGTTTTACCACTAAACCATTTAATACATTCTAATACTTATATTGGACGTGCATTTTGTATTTTAAGTGTTATAATTTGAAATTTTTGTTAATTAATTCGGTTTGTATCGATTTTAACCAAATCAAATAATTTATTTTGGTTTGGTTAATTCGGTTTTGATTGTTATTTGGTTTGGTTCGGTTAACAATATTTTCCTTATTTGGTGTTTGGTTAATTCGATTCGGTTAGGTTTGGTTTTGACCAAATGCACACCCCTAGTAGAAAGTTTAGTGATTGTAGAAAGTTTGGAAAGGTGCGAACTGTAGAAAGTCCTTGGATTGTAAAAAGTTTTAAAAAGGATGTGGTTTGTAGAAAGTCCATCGACTGTAAAAAGTCAGAAAAAGATACGGACTGTAGAAAGTTTGTTGACTGTAAAACATCAAAAAAGGTGTATAGATTTTAAATATTCTAGAGACTACAAAAAGCTTGAAAAGGTGCGCAGACTGTATAAAAGTCTAGGAATTTTACTGATTGTAGAAAGTCTACGGTGAATGACCTTTGTGAGTTGAACTTCGGTTGATTGTTACTGTTAGAATCGTTGGGGAAAGGATGAGAGTTGTGTACTTCATGCCATATAAAAATTTATCGACTGTGGTAAGTCTTCATCGAAATTCGCTATGGGATGGTTGACCATTTCAGTCTAAATTGTATACCCCTTGTGAGTTGACCATTGGTTGATTGTGACCGTCAAAACTGCTAGGGAAAGGATGAAAGTCGTGTGCTCCATACCTTTGGTGATATGTTGATTACTATGGTCTAAATTGTATGCCCCTTGTGAGTTGATCGTTGGTTGACTATGACCATCAAAACTTCTCGGGAAAGGATGAAAGCCATGTGCTTCATGCCTTTGATGATATGTGTACTGTAATAAATCTTCGTCAAAATCCGTTGTCGGATGGTTGACTACTTCGGTTTGAATTGTATACCCCTTGTGAGTGGACCATTGTTTAATTGTAACCCTTAAAACTACTAGGGAAAGGATGAAAGCCGTATACTCCATGCCCTTGATGATATGTTGACTGTTGTGGGTTTGAAATAGATGCCCCTTGTGAGTTGAAGGGGTACCTGCAAGAATGAGGAAATTTAATAGTGAATGCTTGTGATATATGTTTTAATTCCTTGATTGAGATTCCTGAAAGCAAAAATTTTTCCCCTTCAATCAAGAATTAAAACATGAGGGTTCGGATAAATTTTTCTTCAAGCCCGTGATGAAAGTGGATAATTGAGTTTGAGATTTTCGAGGATGTCTCGATGGCCGCTCAATTGTTTAGGGAGGCTTTTGAGATGTTATAATCCGGCTTGAATGAGGCCTAGGCAGGTTTGAATTTGATAAAAGTTGAAATGACTTGAGTTGGGCCATTGTCATTCTCAATTTTGATGATGTGCTGCTTCGACATCTTCTTGATACTTGTTGTTTCCTCATGTGGAGGTAGACTATTTTTCTCATCGGAATGGCATTACCTCAGTTTAAGATCACCTTTATCTATAAGCGACATGATGCATATGCATGTATGAATGACTTTATGCATGAACAACATTTATCATATGATGTATGTTTGTTTGTTACGGCATTGTTGGCTTTGGAGCATTAGGCTTGACCGATAGTAGAAGTTTCATAGCATGAGGAGCCTTTCGGAAGTTTTCGAGTTAATACCCTCTTATGCTGGTGCATGAGTGCCCCTAGGATTTATCACATTGGGTTTTCCATGATTTCTTTACTATTGATGGTCAAGTTTTGTAGATATGACTCCTTCAGAGTGATAATGGACATGGGTTTGAGTCAAAGGTTAATTTGTGGATGAACAGAGTCCAGTTCAAAGCTTGAATTTGACTTAAAGAGGATGTGGATGAGTCATTGACTTCTTCTTTTTTACGCTCGTTTTATTCTTTGGTATGGCTTGAGTGATGTTAATGTTGATCCTGAACCATGTTGGTGATGCTCACTTTGAAGTTGATAAAGAGAGCTTGGAAGCTTTTGTTGTGACAACCCTCTCTACGAGGGAAATCAGAAGATACCTGTCGAAACTTCTAGAGGAGATAGATGATGCCTTGTGTCATTTCAAGGAGAAGATGATGAATTTGATATTTCTTTGGTTCTAATTTTTTCATAGATCATCCTTATGGGTTTTTAATCTATCGAACCTTGTCTTAATTTTTGCCTAGATCACCCTTTCAGGTTTTCAATCCAGCAGACACATCTTTTCTTATTTTTTTTATTTTCTCTTTATTATTATATTTTTAATTGAACTATGATGTGATGGGATGCATACTTGTGATAGTCTACCATTGGCATGCAAACAATCAAGATAAACATATGCATAATGATTCAGCAAGAATGACAATTCATTGATGAATTTAACAGGGTTATGAATGTTTCAAATGATTTGATTCCTGCCATTGACTAGCCCTTTTAGGTTTTCTAATCAATGTGCTTTCTTTTCTCTCGATGTCCTAAGTTTTGTCAAAGCCACCCTTTTCGGGTTTTCAACTCAGCGATCTATTCTTTTTTAGTTTTGAAAATATACCATAATTTTTGCTAAACTAACAAAGTGCTAATTGACAGGCTAATTACCTTTTTTTGTACTACTTTGTACATGATTCATTTCTTTTGCCTATACGTGATAGCATTTAAACCTATCTTGGTTAATTCATGTCCATGACTTGAATAACTTATTCATTCAGCATTTTCTAATTAATTCATTGGCCGCTCCTACCACTCTGTTGGCTACACGGTGATGAGTGATGATGCTTGATATTCACCTTTTCAATTGTTCTCCCTACTGATTATTCCTTAATAGCCAAATAGAGAATGAGTGATTTTTCGAGGATGGAAGGCTTCAAAACCTATATCAGACATAGCTTGATTCCATCGAATGCAAACAAATGATCTCTATTGGTACTCCTTCAATAGTGTGATGATTGACCAACAAATGGTGATGACCCATGTGATAAAGTTGTTGACAAATTGAAATGCTTGACTCCTTTATATTTTCAACACTGGCATTATGTTGTCCAACCTTATCAGCTATTTAACTACTTTGGGGCACATAGCTTCAATTTACTTTATTACCTCTACCTTGACTCTTTTATCCATTTTTATCTCAATCATGTTATCTTTTGTTTGACTGATTTAATGGTTAGTGGAGATTTTGTGTTTGGTGATCTTTTCATCAACCTCTAGCATGTCTTCATAGGACCAGGTAAACGCTATCACATGTTGTCTAAGTACCTATGTATCTCATTTTTCATCAAGAGTCAAATCATTTGAAATTATTATAAGGGATTCATTTATACCCAAATAAATTTCATGCGATGATGTGTCATATATGCTAAAAACATTATGCTCATGTTCACAAGAATGTGTGAAGTCATCTAAAAGGATATCAAGCAAGTAAGCAAAGTTCGATGCATTCGAAGATTCAAAAGCCTCATTGGTAGAGTTTGTTAACATAAAAGAGTTTAACATACTAGCTATTACATTATTAGCATCTTCATCCTCAACATGCGAAGGGTCTTTCCCAAAGGTCACCTTTTCATATTAGTGCTCATTGGTTGGTTTCCCCAACAAGTGTGTCTAGGGATTCTATCCACTCAGGCCTTTCAACTTTCTCGTATACCTCATTGTAAGAAGTGAAAGTGTCAGTTCCGAATCTCTGTCGGTAGACTGGCAATGCCCCGGTTAATAGCTTTACAATCATCTTAGATAGATTGAGCTTATCCTTGAGTAGCACCTGGGTGGCCATCCACCTATTGTAGTAGGGTTTGAAGAATTCCTTGGTTCTTTGCTTGATGGCCTCAAGATATTGTATGGTAATCTTTATTTTATAATTGAAGCCACACGACTCTATTAGGTTCTCTGAGAGGTGCTTCCAGTCATAAAGTATTTCCAAGGGTAAGTTGATATACCATTGGATGGTCCTCCTAGTGTAACAATAAAGAGCTTAGCTAGTATCTTATCCCCGATCTGTCTGATAGTTGATCAAATGTGACCGGGGATCTCTTTCTCCCTCATACTTCTCTAATCTTAGTATTACAAAGTTTTAGGGAAGCCACTCATCATCATATACTACTGGAGGAATATAGTAGTAGTTTTGCTGGAAATTCTAGAATTGGTTAGCGTGAGTAATAAAAAATTATTGCCATAGTTCTGCTATGTATGGAGGTAAATACTGGGGGACTATCCATTAGGTCCCTAGTTGAAAATTGGGCTGAGGAGGAGTGAACATTTCAATCCTTTGGTTAAACTGCCTATGGGGGATCATGGTGCCCTTAGGAGTGACCATAATGTTTGGAGCAAACAGTGCCTAGGCCATGGTCGGATATTATAGTAGTTGCACCGTGAAGTTCAAGCCTGTGTTGAAGGAGGATGGGACACTTGGATTCTAAAGGATCGCTAAATGTGAAGCAAAGAACTGAAGTGGTGGGATGGAACTATATAAAGGCATGACTACCCTTGCAGATACTATTGATTAATGCCAACTTGGATGAAATAAACCTATGATGACTGACTGCTGATCAACATGCCCTTAACCAAATTGATTTTGGGGCTAAGTAGTTTTCCATAACCCTGTACAATCGTTACCCCCAAAAGTTTGACCTATCTGAAATTGGTTGAACTGTCCTGGACCTTAATCGAACTGATTTGGTACGTGGGATAGCACCATGGGGGGTTACGAGGTTCGTGCGCTAAATTGGAAGGTGTTGGCAGGATTTTCAAATGGGTCACTTGATGTTGGAAATCTATTAAGAGTGGAGCCAAACCTCCTAGCCATAGGATAATCGGCAATGGTGGGACCTTGGATATTCCCTATTAATTCTTGGTTAAAAGGAATATCCAAGGGCTGATATTCCAACTAATAAAGATGGATATAGAACTATAATGCTTGAACAAATTCATCACTGCAACAAATAACGATTAAGGCATTTGCGATCTCTTGACCTGAACTCAACTATTGGACTATTGGCCTTTCATGTGTGGCCCGCTCATCTCCTCTGAAACCACTTTGAGGATTTATCATCCCGAAACTTTGACCTCAACCAAAGACTAATCTCCATTTCGAACAAAAATTTGAACTTGAACGTGAACCCAAATCTGAAACTGAGTCTTCGCTGGGATTAGTGTGTGGAATACCCTTTGATGGTAAGCCACAACGGGGAAATCTGGACGAAGTGTGGAGTCAGCCTGCTCAAAGCCTTAACTAAAGAAAACACAGTCGGACAACTTCGTCAGATATGAAATGAATGTTTGACACACTTGATATTGATGTGTGAAATGCATATGACGTGGCTGTATCAGAAAGGGTTAATAAGCTTGATGCGATAAAATTCATGTCTGCTAATCCATTTGAAACGAACAGGGTTAGTCAATAATAATAAAGATGTAACTTAAATGATAACAAGACCCTACCCGTTTGGTGAGGGCTTGAGGTTTAGGGGACATCTATTTGATGTCGAGGGTTGTGTTTGTCAATCCACTTGGAATAAACAGGTTGATTACCATAATACCCATATGGTAGTAGGCTTGCGGTTGAGGTGTGACTCATGTTTTTCCAATCCATTTGAAACAAAATAGGTTGACTTCCTTAATACCCGTGTGGTAATAGACTTAATTTTAATTCGTGACTTATGTATGCTGATCCATTTGGAATAAATAGGTTTATTGTCGTAATACCCATGCGGTAATAGGCTTGGTTTTAAAGTGTGGCTTATGTTTGCCAATCCATTTGGAATAAACAGGTTGATTGCCGTAATACTCGTGTGGTAATAGGCTTGGTTATAAAGTGTGACTTATGTTTGCCAATCCATTTAGAACAAATAGGTTGATTGCCGTAATACCCGTGTGGTAATAAGATTGGTTTTAAAATGTGAGTTATGTCTATCGTAATACCCATGTGGTAATAGACTTGATTTTAAAGTGCGATTTATGTTTGCTAATCCATTTGGAACAAACATATTGATTGTCGTAATACCCGTGTGGTAAAAGGTTAGGCTTTTTGAGAATTCACAACTGTGGCTCTTTCTCGTGTTGTGAGGTGGCTTCGTTCGACTTTTGCACAATTATGCGAGTCTTGGTAAATAGTGCAATGTACCCTTTGGTGTAAAAATTGACTACTTTTTGTGACTCTTAGTGTAGTGGGTTTATTACCCTGAACGAGCAGATGTTCGGGTGCCAAGCGAACACCGCTATACTTTAAAGATTTTTTTATCCTAATCATAGATGATGATGTCTTAGCATATTGTCTATACCTAGGTGTGTGATATTAGTGTGACCTTGGGTTTGTGAGGGTATGATGAATATGTCATAAACGAGTGTGTGCATAATCATGTATGTACAAAAGATTGTGGTTAGCATGATGCTACATACGATGTATGATAAAAGGAAAGTGGTAAAACATAGCACATAGCATGCAACACACATCTTCTGACCTTATATCCCATCGCGTTAGGGTTGAGCTTCTAAATCTAAGCGTGGGTCATCTTAATACCATGAGGTATTAAGGAGTGCACCTTCAAGAAGATATGCAATTTGTTTTAGTAGACCTAGAGAAAGTATCTATGATTTCCTTATATGAGTTCAGTCATGGGTTATCAATGTAGAAGGTTTTTGTTGCTTTATAATACACTCCAAGCCTCTCCCCAAATAAGTACGAATGAGGGAGGTACATGCGATATGGTAACAAGTGATCCACTTGCTAAGCATCCTTGGTCACCATGGGTTAGCAAATGATACTTTCACAAGCTTCTTGGTAAGATAGGGCATCCTGATCTTAAGGGCTAAGCCATCTAAAGCATATCCTTTTCTTTGAAATACCGTAAACATGGATTTAACTCATTTAGCAACTTTTCAATACTCATCCTTTTGAAGTTTATAAAAAACATTTCCCCAATGGAGTTGCCA
Organism: Euphorbia schlechtendalii; assembly: GCA_949673415.1. Lineage (NCBI taxonomy): Eukaryota > Viridiplantae > Streptophyta > Magnoliopsida > Malpighiales > Euphorbiaceae > Euphorbia > Euphorbia schlechtendalii. The sequence goes on along the minus strand of CATIWQ010262542.1, from coordinate 21,887 downwards.
TTGTGAGCGAACGACGTTCAACCTATGCGGTCGCTACGAGGCACTGGCCTCATGAGATGGGGTGTGGGTGTTTTTGCAATAGGAAAAAGGGAGTGTGGTTTTAGATTGAAGAAAGAAACTTGTTCATGTAACAAGTTTAATAGACTCGAGATCAGAACCTCTAGCCTATGGTACTCAAAATCGCCACCTGGATCAGCTCTTCCTGGGAAATTTGGTGCATCTAAGATCCGTTAAGCCTAAGTGGTACAGTAGTTCAAAGATTCGGGTCTGTGATGAGTTACTTAATTCGTTGTTATTTGAGTCAACATTATTCTCGTTTGGAAACCACACTTATGATATTTCAATTCAATTTAGATGTTTTCAACTTATGTTTTTGGTTATTTAGCGTGCATGCCGAAAGCAGTAAACAATGTGCGAGAAAGTAAACACGTAGGAAAGTAAATGCACCTAATCTACAAGATTAATTACATCTTGGGATGGGGGATTTACAAATCACCTAAATACCTCAATATCTAACAAATGTTACATTTGATAAATGCGATACCCGAAGGCTATTAAACCCTAACACACATATATCCTATACTACCTGCATCTATGAAGATTAACACAAGGGATATTCCATAATATAGATTTGTACCAAGTGTACCATATATGCTTGATTTGGATTTTGGTAAGACCCGTGTGGTTGGGGTAAACACAATGGAGATTTTCAAAGTTCTTGCTTTATGAAAATGGTTCATTTTTATTTTCAACTATGTTGGTCATTTTTATTAGAGAAAATGCCACATGTTATATTGTTGGGTTGGCTATCCGGGAACTTGAGTTCCCTTCATGTGAGTGACTTAAAACAACATTTAGAAATATAAATCTACGCCGAACATGCATAACATAGCCATCATTTGGGTTAACAACAGTAACGATATCATCTATATCGTTATCGACTTCCCTATGAAGGCCGATATCGATATGGATGGCTCGAAGCACTTCCATTGCTACTTCAAACCTCAACATATTAATACATTCATAAATCATATATAACTCTTGAATGATTACAATTTAGATGTTTGTTACCCCCAATGATGCATTTCTAAACTCGAAATTCCATACCTGTAGAAAACACAAAGAAACAGCAGAAATAGCAAAACAAAAATATGAAACTTCAAATGATCATAACTTTTGCTATACTTAACATATTTAGATGATCTTTATTTTTCTAGAAAGATCAAGATGTTTAAATATTTTTAGTTAAAAAAATACTAAAAAAGATTTGAAATCATACCGAAATTCCTGTAAAATAGTTGGGTGTGTGAAAATGGAAATAACGGAAAAGAAAATGAAACTTCAAAAGGAAAGCATATAAATGTAAGCACAAACTCTAGAAACTCAGAGGCTTACCCTATAGTCACCACTTTCTTTAAGGTCCATGAAGTCCTTCGAGAAGCTCTCATTGTTTCTTTTTGGTTAGGTTTGGTTTATTGGTTGGTGATTCAGAAAATCTTTGGAAGGGATCTATTCCTTGCTAAAGTAGATGTTTTAGAAGGTGTAGTAACATCAAGCATTGCCTAAGTAATCTCTAAATCTCAAGTTTTCTTAGATGATCTCTACACATCAAGTTTTGCTTAAAAGATGAACTAAACCTCAAGTTTCCTTAGGTGATGACAAAGTGGACCCTTGTGACCCAAGTTCATGCCCTTTTCATGAACTTAATCTAACAAACCCAAAATCCCAAGTGTTGATGATCAAAGTTTGGTGTTTTCCTCAAGAACACTCAAGAACACATGAAGAAATGCTACCCACTGCTCTCTAGATCTTTTTCCCTCTTTCTTGCCAATGTTATGACCAAGATTCAATTCCCCCTTTCTCTGAAACATTTAACCCTCTCTTTATGGTGATCTCTTCAATCCAAAGTAAACTCTTTCTAGCTTAGGCCATACTTGCACTTTTTACTTTTCACGTTAATCACTTGTCCCTTGCGAAGAGGAGTGTGTGAAATCCTAATTAAGGTGTTTAAGATTGTTTTTTAGTCAAAGATGTCCAAGCATGTGGGGGTGTTGGCTTTTGGACTGAAAATTTTAGAAAGTGCAATTTTAGTTCTACTGCAATAGCGATATCGTTCACTACATGGGGCCATGTTGTTAACGACATGGCCATGTCATTAATGATATGGCACTTCAGGCTGAGCTTTTGATTTTAACTAGGTTTCAAGAAAGGGGAAGGCCCAAAGAAACAAAGAAGATTTTCTCCAAACGATTTCAGGACCCTATAAGATGTGGAAAGCTAACAAAGGGAAAAATTACACTTTCATCATCGAACTAGCGAGTAGGGAGTGAAATCCCATGTTCACACATGCGCTAGCTAGTAGTAGGCCTGCAAGTGTGTGGGCCTGCTATCCTGGCCTGCTAAGCCACCCGTAAGATGGGCTTGCGAGATAGCCTGCAAGGTCCATCTTGCAAGGTAAGGCAAGGGAAGATCGTAAGGGCTTGCCTTGCACAGCTACAACATAGCTTGCATAGGTAGGAGGTGGGTGGATTAGCCCGTGAATCCTAGGGATCCACGCGGATAACCTGCATGACCTTTCAGCTCCCTTTGTCCCTATATATAGCTACCCCCATTCTCCTTTTCAAACCACTTCAACTCAGCCTTTCCTCTTGAGTTCGACATCTTCTCTTTTCAAGATTTTTGCAAGATCCTCCATGAGTTTCTCCAACGTCACAAGAATTCTTTTGAAGGTGCTTTCTATTTTGAAGTTAGCCTTCTCAGTTAATATTTTCGGGTTGGTTTTCGAGTGTTCTAGTAGCTTCTGCTACCAACGGGTTCTTCCTCAATGAAAGGTTTTAGTCGGTGAAGATCTGTGTGGATCAATCGTAGAGGTTATCCTAGATTGGAAGCTTGTGCTAACAAAGTTCTGCAAAAATGCTCTAAGGGAACGCCGCACCAAAGGAAGGCAAGAATCAATTGGTAATGCTCTTAACTTAGATGTTAGGTTTATTTTGATAAGTTTTATAAACCTATTAGCATCTATTGAACGTTTCAACTTAGATTATATCAATTATGGCATTCTTAAGAGATCCTTTAGGGTTAATTTTAAGTTTTGAAATTCTACCTTGCAACTTTGCATGTTAAAAAACTGTCTTAATTAACAACCATCGTGAACATTGGTTGTTTGCAGGTGGGGCTTACGCAGTAGCCTTGTGAACATAAAAATGCTTGGTGGCTACTAGCATTTGTTGGCGTAAGGCCAACTCATGTTGATGGGTTGCAGGCATGCAAGCGCTACTAGGTAGCACTTTTGGTGGCTTGTAATGCATTCCCACCAGCTTGCGTGTAACCGAGGCTTACAAAGCCTCCCTTGGGGGATAAGGGAAGCCCAAATGGGCTTCCCTTAGAGGCCACACACATCCCACCTTAGTGGGCTGTGCGTGTAGGTTTACCTACACTGAGCATGGAGCTCCGCATGACAACCCATATGGGATGGGGATTTCCCCATCCCACATTGGAAATGAGGGGAGCATTTTTTTTCTCATCCCACTATAAATAGTGGTCTCACCTCCTCTTTACATACTTCAACTCAGCCTTTCCTTCTTAGTTTTGACTTCTTTTCTTCATGAAGTTTTTGCAAGATCCTCCACGAGTTTCTCTACTTTTTGCAAGAATTTTTTTGAAGGTTGATTTCTATTTTAGAAAGAGCCTTCTCAATTATTTTTTCAGGTTGGTCTTCGAGCAGTCTAGCAGTTGCTTGTTAACTAACGAGCTCTTCGTTTACGTGACCTTTTGGTTGGTGGGGGTCCGTGTAGACTAGTCATAGAGGTTGTCCTATTTTGGAGGTTTGTGATAACGAAATGCTATCCAATTATTCTAAGGGAGCCAAACAACAAAGGAAAGGCACGAATCAACTCATAATGCTCTTATCTTAGATGCTCAGTTTCGTTTATTACGTTTTATAAACCTATAAACATCTATGGATCACTTCAATTTAGATTATGTCAATCATGTTAGGAGTAGGAAATCTCTTAGGGTAAATTTTAAGTTTCGATATTCCGTCATTCAAGTTCTCATGTTCAATAACTACCTTAATTAACCATTAGTGGTATTAGAGCTTGCCTTATGTTATGCATGATTGACGATAATATATTGAAATGATATTTTCTATGAATTGATTAAAGTATGCTACATGTGACTTAGGTTTCAATTCATTATATAGAAAATAATATGATAACTAGATTAAGGTTTTGCTCAAACTTAGTCTAGGTGATTATAATAAAAATTAACAATGTTTTACCGCATGTGTAAATGCTTTAAATTGAGGATCGTCTAGTATTTCACTCGATTAAAAGAATGAAATTTATAATCATAATTGTCCATGGAATAATGAATCGAAGTACCCGTGGTTATTTTGTAATTGATTGGGCTTGGCTGCTCATTTACTTCAAGAGGGCCTCTCCTACTTGGATATCTCCATCGGTATCAGGTTCAAGCGTACCTAAGGGACTTTTTTGACTTAGTAAATTTCTAGTATGGGAATTAGATTCCGTATATGGTTTTACAGTCGTGGTTTAAGTTGTAGACATTGATGCTAGAACTTAAACATGGACCTTGTTTGTTTTGCATGCTATGTGGAGTCTTGGTATAACGGAATGATTATAATTTACCACTCTTGAGCATGATCCCTTAGATTAATAATTCCCAATAACCTAGAATTATTATTATTATTATTATTATTATTATTATTATTATTATTATTATTATTATTATCATTATTATTTTCATTATCATCATCATCATCATCATCATCATCATCATCATCATAATCATATCCATTATATAAGTCCTGGGCTAGGGCGAGACCAATGAACCAATAAAATTCCTACAACAATATTAAGGCAGTAAATTGTCTTCCTATCATAAGTTGTGGTACGAATGACAAGTGTATAATTACACTTATTATCATATTAGTTTTATACACTAAATACTATAATTTAAGTCATTTTTATACTTCATGTAAAAGATTTCACGTGCTATGTAGTTGTTTTTGGTGCAAATGCAGATATTAGCTAAATCTTGGGAGTAAAATGATCTAAAGTGGAATTCTATGTAAAAAGAGTGAAAAAAAGGCAAAAAGATGCATGGAACTTAAAGATTTGGCTTAGGGTCAAAGCTATCAAAGATCGGTAAAGTTACAAGGAGAAATCTGAAGAAAAATACATTTCATGGTCGTGACAACCATTCGCGGTCGTGATTTAGTATTCTTCAGAATAGAAAATTACCAAACAAGTATTCACAGTTGTGATTTGTATATCGCGGTCATGAACTGGATGGTTTTTTGGTCAATCTTCTTAACTACCAAACGCTAGATAAGAACGATCAACCGCCATCAACTGCCATCAACTACCAAACGAAAAGACACCTTTTGGAAGTCAACCAATCATGAAAAGGTGCCTATCCATTATGGATAAGACTAAAACTTCTCAACCAATCACAATGAAGTGATGTAATCTTTCGCCAATGGACACAACTCTTCATATGGATAGACTCAACACTTTGAACTCTATAAATAGGGCTCCAAACCTCACAAGCTTTGATGCATTGGAATTAGAAAAAGTGAGAAATATAGTGTGTGCGTAGAAAGAGAGTAAAATTATCTAGTTTTCGCTACATTCATAAGTGTTAGCGAGAAAATGTATAAGTGATTCGAATCCTTACTTCGATCACTAGATTTCTCTACATATTCGAGCAATGTTGTATAAGTGTAATTGCAAATCACTTATCAATAAAAGTTTTTGTTCTTCAACATTCGTTTATTCGATATTCATAAAGAATAGCATCCTAGCGGAGGTTCTGTACGAGTTAAGACTGAATTCAAAGAAGACGCAGGAATTGCGGGAATTGACAACTCCCATTAAAGAGTGGATATGGTTTGATCAACTTTAGCTTTCACTTGCATACCTTACAACTTTGCTTTGCTTTCTACTCATACTTTCTATTTTGAAGTTTATGATATTTCTATGTGTCATAATGTGTATTTCATGTTGAGTCTTTTATATTAATCAAGTTATATGCTTTTGAGTTAACATTAAGAGTAGTTTCGAGGTTAACAAGATTGTGTATAATCAATGGATCTGTGATTATAACGCTGTTTAGTGAGACAACATTTTTGGAATGGTAACTTGCTAAATGTGGCTATGTGAGAGAGACCCGTACTAAGAATAGTAATATTGTTATCCAGGTTTATGTAATCATCTTAATTCGTTTGCACTAGATTTAGAAAAGTCATTTCATGTGTTGCTCTGCGGTGAATAATTGAATATATGAGTGACTAGAACCGAGTCTGTTAAATTAATCTAGTGAACGTAATATCTTTGATGACCTTGTATGTTTTCTTTGCTATACTTGTTCGTAGGGAAAATCTATCTACTTTTATCTTCTCTAATATTTCATACATTTATCTATTCATCTATCATTCCAATCCTCCAAACTAAAATCAAATATATTTTATTTTCTTTATTCCATTTCTCTTGTTTTTCTTTAGAGCTGGTCCTTCCCTGTGGGATTGATATCTTTCAAAACTACATCGTAACTGTATACTTGCAGTGGTCACCATTTTTCTATTTAGATAAGCAGTATTGACAATACCTGTTCGTATTTTGAACTTTTATCTTATTAGTAGAAAAGTGGGGAACAAGGTTTTTGCCTTCATTTTAGAATATAACCCCTTAGAGTTATTAGAGTCGAAACCTTGGGATTAGCGAACCTTATTAACGGATGTAAGGATACATACAACATGCTTTCCCTAAACATGTCTTTGGTCATGAGACTAGATGGGGTTAAAGCCTTAACCAAAATGGGTTAGTTATCCATGTCAATGGAGCTATTGCTTGATTAGAGTCATATTTGAGAAGTCGTACAATTGGGTACGCACATCACTAGAAAGAAAACTCAGATAGACTAGCAATTACATGAAATGAAAATGGATGGGTTCCAACCATGGTCATCTGTTATGGCTTGACCTACTAGTTGGGGTCATAGTAGATGGGCTATCGATGCTACCTACTAAGGAAAATTGGTTTGATAAGGTTTTCCTAAATTCAATAGAATGGGCTATTTGAATTTCGATAAAATAGTAGGAAATATGTGTTTAGTTAAAAACCTTATATTTAATGCATGTACATATACTAATGTTTGAAAAATTTCTATCTTATATCTAGGTTGAACAATGAATGAAAATATAAACCTTCACTCAAATCTTGACAACAAACTAGATGGCTCTAACTTTACTAATTGGTTTAGGGTGATGAGAATAGTCCTCAAAGCCAAAAGGATAGCTTATGTTTTAGAATTGCCCCTCCTCGACAAACTTGATGCTGATGCTAATGAACATAAGGCAAAGGAGAAGCACAGAAAGGATCGTCATACAGTAGTATGTATAATTTTGGCAACCATGAATTCTGAGCATCAGAAACATAATGAGAGCATGGACTTAGACACCACAATTCTCCATCTTTGGCAGCTCTTTTCAAAGTAGGCCAAGTCCGAGAGATTTGATACATCAAAGCTCTTATTCGAAATGGAGATGCAGTCTGACACTTCAGCACCTCAGCATGCTCTTATACTATTGAGTTATATAGAGAAGCTGACTCGATTGGGTTTTGTGATGGATCGCAAATTATGTGTGGATCTGATTCTTGCTTGATTAACTGATATTTACTCATAGTTTGTGACTAGTTATTATATGAACGAAATTGATACCACATTGCCCAAGTTGGTCAACATGCTGAAAATAGTAGAACCTAAGATTCAAAAGGATCGAAAGGCTTACTTTTGGTTGAGAAAACCAAACCTTCCAAGGGTGGGTCCTATTTTGGAAAGGGTCAGAGGGCCAAGAAGAAAATCAGTAAGAAGAAAGGTAAGGAAGTAACTACAAATGTCTGCTTTCGATGTGGCAAGTCAGGCCATTGGAAGAAGGATTGCAAGGTCCAGATTTTTTAACAAGTGAAAAAGAAGCAAAGTGAGGCATTTACTTCCGGTAAGTTCATGATAGAGAGTTTCTCTACAGTTCCTTATGAGTTTACATGGGTATTGGATACGAGTTGTGGTACCTATATTTGTATTTCCATGTAGGGGTTGTGGAATAGTAGGAGGCTTGCAAAGAGAGAAATGGACCTAAGAGTTGGAAATGGAACACGAGTTGCTGCAACAGCTATAGGGACATATAGCTGTAATTTGCCTAGTGGCCTTGTTTTTGTTTTGAGAAATTGCTATTATATTCTTGTTACATGTTTAACAACATATAGATTTAAGATTTTATTTGTAAATAATAATTGTCAAATTCGGCGTAATAATATTCTCTATGTTTTTGTAAATTTATGTGAATGACTTTTACATTCTAGATACTAAAATTGAATTTCTAAATATGAACATTGCTATGAAATCGAAGACAAATATTGAGAAATCTTCATACTTATGGCATTATCGTCTAAGCCATATAAATAAGACTCCCTTAACCAAGTTGCACAAATGTGGTGACTTTGGCCCAACGGAATGAGAATTCTATGGTGCATTCGAACCTTGTTTAAAGGGTAGATGACAAAGAAACCCTTTAAAGGAAAGGGTCAACATCCTACGAGTACTTTAGAAATAATACATTGTGATGTATGTGATCCAATGGGTGTTACGACACATGATGGTTTCTTCTACTTTATAACCTTTATTGATGATTACTCATTGTATGGTTATTTATACATAATGAGGCACAAGTTTGAATGTTTTGAGAAATCTAAAGAGTTCAAAACCGAAGTAGAGAAATAGCTTGGGAAAAGTATCAAGACCCTTTAATCTGATTGAGGTGGTGAATAATTAAGCCAAGAGTTTCAAGATTATATAAAGGATAATGGTATTTTATCCCAATGGACACCACCTTATACACCCAACACAATAGAGTGTCAGAATGGAGAAATCGAACCCTACTCAATATGCTTTGGCCCATGATGAGCTAAGCAAAACTCAGCATATCCTTTTGGGTTTATTCACTTGACAGAGTAATTTTTTATTCTAAACATAGTGACCTCGAAATTAGTTGATCAAACACCATATGAAATGTGGTATGGTAAAAAACCAGCTCTTTCTCACCTGAGAGTTTGGGGATGTCTTGCTTATGTAAAGAGGACAAGTTCAGATAAGTTGGGTGCTAAGTCTGATAGGTGTTTGTTTGTAGGTTACCCTAGGGAGATTATGGGTTATACCTTTAACGATCCCAAGAAACAAAAACACATACTTGCGAAAGCTAGTGGGAGTAATGTTGAGCTAGGTGAGCATGGAATAACCTATTTTAACACCAACATTGCATAGGTCAAGTCAGGCTCCAATTTTTCCTGAGAGATACGGTAATTTCATCACTAATTTAAAGCACATATTCCTTATGTAAGATGAAGAGCCTATGGAAGGCTCAGAGTCTGATAAATGGTTTACAACAATGAAGTCAGAGATGCACTCCATGTACAAAAATCAAGCCTAAAACTTGGTTAATTCTCTAAGTGGGATTAAGCCCATAAGATGCAAGTGGGTTTTCAAGAAGAAAAATGACATGAATTGTAACGTAATTACCTATAAAGCAAGGCTAGTTTCAATAATTTATAGTTAAATGGAAGGTGTTGACTATGATGAAACATTTTCACCAGTAATAGTGCTAAAGTCTATATGGATACTCATTGCCATCGCTACTCATTACAATTATGAGATTTGCAGATGGATGTGAAAACCACGTTCTTCAATGGCAAGCGCAATCATGATGTATACATGATACAACCCGAAGTTTTTACATCTCAGGATGACTTGAAGGTATGCAAGTTGCAAAGGGATATTTATGGACTTGAGCAAGCATCAAGAAGTTGGAATATTAGGTTTGACGAGATAATCAGAGAAATTTGTTTTGTGTCACGCGCTAGTGAGCCCTGGGTATATAAGAAGGCTAGTGGGAGTGCGATCATTTTCCTTGTATTATATGTCGATGACATATTACTAATAAGAAACGATGTTCCTTTTCTTCAAACAGTTAAGTCATGGTTATCAAAGAAGTTCTCCATGAAAGACCTTAAAGAGCAGCTTTTGTACTTTGTATAATGATCTACCATCATAGATCTAGGAGGCTGCTAGGTCTTTCTCAATGTACATATAAAAACAAAGTTTTTAGCTAGATTTAATATTGAGCAGTCAAGAAAGGGTTACCTCCTAATGTATCACGGGATTACCCTTTCTAAATCTAAGTGTCCGAGAACACAAGAGGAGAGACTGGGCATGATAGAATAACCTATGCTTCAGAAATAGGATCTATCATGTATGTTATGGTATGCAATCGGCCAGAAATCTCACATGCATTTAGCATTATGAGGAGATTTCAATTTGATCTAGGTGAGAAGCACTAGATGGTCGTTAAAACTATCCTCAAGTACTTACGAAGGATTAATTAGGATATTGTTGGTCCTAAGTGACTTAAATTAATAGTAGAGGGGGAGGGGGTGAATGCAGTTATTAGTTTATTTTTTATATTTGTAAAAATTCTTTTAACGAAGTTAAGTTTTTAGATGTGTGTTGAATGTTTCGTGCTGAGATGGGTCTAAAAACTATAAACTACTCAACTTTGCTGGCATAGTTTATCTTCAATCGCTTGTTGAGTGCTTCACTCAGCACGGATTGGTTTTTCAAGCAAAACTGATAGAATAGAAAGAATGATAAATGAGACAACGTGATAAATGCAAAGATAAGGTTTGAACTTCAACACCTGAATTTTATCCTAGTTCAGCCCCTAGCCTACCTCTACTCCCCGGACTCTTTTTTTAGCTTTAATCCACTAGTGTTTGTTCCTTCCTTAGGCGGAGAAGCCTTTACAACATGTAGAAATTATTACAGAAAGTACCCTCCTTTCTCACTTCCTCTCAATCTCAGTTTAGGTACCATTCCTAAACTAACACTCAAATATAATAAATTTGAAAATAGAGGAATTCACCTTATAGAAATGTTAAACTCTTTTCAAGGTTAAATCTTTAAGTGTTATTCTCACTATTAAGTGTTATTCTCACTATTATAGATATTGACAATGATTGTTCCCTGATTGCTTGAATTGGAATTTCTTGACACTGGGAGTATTTGAATAGAGTTTCATCTCTTTGAGGTGATTCCCCAAGTTTAAATGTCTACTTCAGTCTTCTAATAAACATGCTTCGATTCCTTATTCTATAGCAAACGAGTACAAGGGTTAAGTGTGGTGTGACGTTGTTGACATGGATGCTTACCATCTGCTATCGTGGCATCCTTGGCAATATGAACGAGGTTTTCATCATGATGGTACTGCAGACACATAGTTTTATATTTTAAGGGAAGAAGACCACCTTATTTCCGAAAAAGGAAGATCAAAGGAGTGGGGGAAACATGTTATCCTGGAAATAGTTTGATAAGGAGCTGAAAGTGGAAGGAATGATGTATTCTTTGATTGGTAAGGTGTCAAAGGATTTTGCAATGGATGTTCCAAAAGAAGTTAAATTGATGTTGGACTAATTTAAAGATGTATTTCTAAAGGATATACTTGATGAATTACCACCCATGCGAGATGTGCAACATCAAATAGACATCAAGCTTGGAGCTATGCTCCCTAACAAACCTCATTACAAGATGAGTCCCATGGAGCATGAAGAGTTACGTAGGCAACTGGAGGAGTTATTGTCCAAGGAATTCTTTCGTAAGGGTTTGAGTAATTGTGTTGTACCTGCTCTATTGATTTTGAAGAAGGATGGGAACTTGAGGATGTGTGTTGATAGTCGAGCCATCAATAAAATCACGATAAGGTATTATTTTCCCATACCTTGGTAGGATGATCTATTAGACCAACATAGTGGTGCCAAGTTGTTTACTAAACTGGATTTAAAGAGTGGGTATCACAAAATTCATATTCATCTTAATGATGAGTGGAAAATTGCTTTTAGAACTAGGGAAGGACTTTATGAGTGGCTGTTAATGCCTTTTGGTTTATCAAATGCCCCTAATACATTTTTGCCAATCATGAATCATGTTTTGAGAACTTTTATTAGGCATTTTATTATGGTGTATTTTGATGATATTTTAATACATAATGCTAATCATGATGAGCATTTAAAGAACTTCAGTGATGCATTAGATGTGTTGTAAAGGGAAAAGCTTTTTGCAGCTATGAAGAAGTGTATATTTATAGCTCCTAGTGTACTATTTTTGGGCTATGTGATATGAGATAAGGGACAAATGGTGGATGAATCAAAAGTGGCAGCTATTCGAGCTTGTCCCACACCAAAACAATTACAAAAGTTTGATGTTTCCATGGCCTAGCGTCATTTTATAGGTGATTCATACCTCATGTTAGTAGTGTAATGGCACCTCTTATTGATTGTATGAATTAGTAGAATAAGTTTGAACAGACAGTTGAGGCAAATGAAGTGTTTGAAGAGATAAAAAAGGTGGTTGACTTCTACCCCTATACTTGTATTGTTGGACTTCTAACTATTCATTAATCAAGAAAGTAATTGGACATGCAATTGTTGCAAGGCAGAATTTCAAAACATAAAATTAAAATAAGGATCTCCTAAGCATGCCATGATTGATATAATCTAAACTAAAATGTTCCATAGATGCTTTTGCTTGTTTATAAAACATATAAAAGAAACCTAGCATCTAAAGATTAAAGCACTACTAGTTGATGCGTGCTTGATCTCTCTTTTGGTAGTGGTGTTCCCTTTGAGTAATTCCGATAGCACAAGCTTCCAAACTAGATGAGCCTCTATGATTGATCCACATGGATCTTCACCGACCAAAACATCAAAGAGGGAGAACCCGTCGGTTGACAGTAGCTGCTAGACTACTCAAAAAATCAACCGAAAAATAATCCTGAAGGCTTACTTAAATTTAGAACTTTATTATAAGAACTCTTGAATTTATTTGAATAAACTAGTGAAGGGTTTTGCACAACAAAAGAACAGGAGAGTATAAATCAGAGAGGAAATCAACTTTAAGCTTTTTCTAGTGTGTATGAATAATGAGAGGCTTCAAGCCTATATATAGGGAAAAATGGGAGAGTGATAGACTCCCCCTATAACTCTACATGGGATGGGATAAACCCATCCTATGTATATCGGGTCAACCGCATGGGTAGGGCAACCCGCGGCTGACCCGTGAGTTTCATGAGGGAAGCCCTAGCGGGCTTCCTTCATTAGCCGCAATCTACAAGCCCATGCTTGCGGCCCACGAAGCTTTTTATCTTGTCGCATAGCCGGGCGAGCCGCACCTTGAACAACTCATGTTCTTTTCAAGGCCCACTCGTAACGGGAAAATTCCCTTGCTTGCTCTAACTAATTTTCACTATATTTTTCATTATTCCTTTTGATTATTAATTCTATCCAACAAATTAATAATTCTTCTCATTAATTTCACAACTTGTATTTTCGGTATAGACCTAGTCCATATGTTTTTTACATGGTTCGATAAAAACCCAAAGTGTGTGACATCATAGGATCCCAAAGTATAGATCTGCTAGAGGTTAACCTAAACTCGGTTTCCCATTCATGAACCTTTAAGCTATGTGTTTCAAATCGATATGGAACCCGATAGCTCTAAACGATCAAATGGGCTTTCTAGCAAAGGCGTATGATCCCCCGATACTTGGAACGTCACGTGCCTATAACTTGATCCGGTTCTGTAGTAGTAACCAATATAGTACACTCCTTCCATGAGGTTAAGTACCATCAAGTTTATTAAGCTCGGATTAAGTATTAGCTTATGTAATAGCCATAACTATCCTAGAATTAGACTTGTTCACGAAGAACACCACTCAACCATTATGTATCTTGATTGACTACAAACCCATTGTATCAATTTTACACTCTGATCAAAGGTTTATGAGTGTGTCACTTCAACAAGGGGCCCTAAGGTATATCTCCCATTATATTGCTATATCAAGAGCTATGGATCCCATCATGACTACACAACTTACGAACATGTGATCATCGTTATACCTGTCGTCACCCGTGTCATCCTGATCGCATGGGTATGAATAAATATGACCCAAATTATAGCAACTCCTACATAAGGTAACCAGTATCTCAAGTTTGAGGATATTTATACTACTACTGCAATAAGACATGACACCAACACATGGATATAGTAATTTTCGAGTGTCTATCTTGTAGTGGTCTCCAATGTATTACCCGAATACATTCATGTGTTAACTCAAGGTACCACCTTCAGCTCGTGAGATCGGCTAACTGGATTTAAGCCAAGGAGTAAGCCTACACATGCTAGTCTGTACGTTTCATTGATGTCCAGTCTCAATGGAACTATGAATATTGATATTTAGACTATTCATAGTAACACGCATGTGTAGTTCTCAAACCACATAGCTCCCACTATTTCCACACACTTTTATGCTATGAAATAATCACATACTTTGTCTCATCAATTCGCATATACATATTAAACATATATGATAACGGCAAGATACAATAATAAAAAGAAAGCACTGATTGAGCAACAAAGATGCCTTAATTATTATTAATAATATTTCTAAACTATTTATACGTTATAACTAAAAAAGATATTTCACCCTAATTGCCTCTAGGACATACATCATGTCTAACAATCTCCCACTTACATTACAGCCAATTACCCATGTGCCTTATACCATACTCGTTAACATGCTAGTCATGTTTAACTTGAGTCAATGGTTTTGTTAGCCCATCCGCTAGATTCTGATCCGTTGGGACGTATTCTAAGCTTATATCCATTCTGGTAACCATCTCTTACATGAGATAGTACTTTTGAGTTTATGTTCATTTCTGCGACAAGATTGTGGTTCCTTTGCTTGAGCAATAGCCCATTATCATCGCAATAGACCGCTATTGGATTTACAATGCTGGACACCACACCGAGATCATTAATAAATCCATTAAGCCATATGGCTTGCTTTGCTTCTTTTGAAGTAGCTAAATACTCTGATTCCATTGTTGAATAGGTAGTCATACTCTATTTGAAACTCTTCCAAACAACTGCCCCTCCATTTAAAATAAACACATAACTTGATTGGGACTTATAATCATCCTTGTCAGACTGAAAACTCGTGTCGGTGTATCCCTCTAAAGTGAGATCACCTTCTCCGCACACTAAAAACATATCCTTAGTTCTACATAAGTACTTGATGACAGTTTTAACGGCCATCCAGTGCTTATCACCTGGGTTAGATTGAAATCTGCTCACGACGCTCAAGGCATGTGAGATCTCAAGTTGAGTGCATACCATAAAATACATGATGGACCCTACCGCTAAGGCATAGGGTATTCCATTCATGCACATTCTCTCTTGTATTATCAAACACTCAGATTTGGAAAGGTTAATCCCGTGAGACATTGGGAGATAACCCTTTCTTGACTACTCAAGGTTAAATCTAGCTAAGACGTTGTCTGTGTATGTACTTTATGAAAGACCTAGCAGTCTTTTAGATCTATCTCGGTAAATCTTAATACCAAGTATAAAAAGATGCTTCTCCATGGTCTTTCATGGAGAACTTCTTTGACAACCATGACTTTACTATCTGAAGAAAAGGAATATCATTTCCCATTAATAATATGTCTTCAACATATAATATAAGGAGAACGATCATGCTCCCACTAGCCTTTTTATACACACAGGGCTCACTAGCATTCGATACAAAATTGATTTCTCAGATTATCTCATCGAACCTAATATTCCAACTTCTCGATGCTTGCTTAAGTCCATAAATGGACTTTTGCAACATTCATATCTTAGAGCCATCTTTGGATGTGAAACCCTCAAGTTGTGCCATATACACATCCCTGTCTAGATTCACATTAAGGAATGCTATCTTCACATCTATATGCCAAATCTCATAATTGTAATGAGCAGTGATGGTAAGGAGTATCCTGATAGACTTGAGCATGGCCATTGGTGAAAAGGTCTCACCATAGTTAATGCTTTCTTTTTTATTGTACCCTTTTGCAACCAGCCTTGCTTTATATGTAACTATGTTACCATCCATGTCAGTTTTCTTCTTGAAAACCCACTTGTATCCTATGGGTTTAATCCCACTTGGAGCATCAATCAAACTCCAAACTTGATTTTCATACATGGTGTCCATCTCTGATCTCATGGTTGAAAGCCATTTATATGATTCTAAGCCTTCCATTACTCCCCTGTAAGTCTTAGGCTCATCATCTTCCATGAGGAAGAGATTTTTATCATCAATGATGAGAAACTTGTATCATTCAAGAGTGATTGGAGCCCGACTTGACCTACGCAATGTCGACGTTATAATAGGCTATTTCATGCTTACACTATCTTGTTTATCCATTGCAGGTATAATAGTTAACTGTGTGTTTGATCTTCTTTAGTGACTAACTCAAGATTGCTCCCACTAGCTTTTGCAAGTATATGCTCCTTCTCGAGGAATTGAGCATTTATGGAAACAAGGACTTTCTTTTCCCTAGGATCATAGAAGGTATACCCTATAGTCTCCTTAGGGTAACCTACAAACAGACATCTATCAGACTTAGCACCCATCTTATCATAACTTCTCCTTTTTACATATGCAAGACATCCCCAAACTCTCAGGTGAGAAAAACCAGGTTTCTTACCATATTATAACTCGTATGGAGTTTGATTAACTAATTTAGAGGGAACTCTATTTAGAATATAAACTGCGCTCTCAAGTGTATAACCCCAAATGGATCAACTGAGTTTTACTTAGCTCATCATGGATCAAACCATATTGAGTAGGGTTCGATTTCTCCTTTCTGACACTCCATTGTGTTGGGGTGTATAAGTAGGTTCCACTAGGATAAAATACCATTATCCCTTAGATAATCCTAAAACTCCTGGCTTAAGTATTCACCACCTCGATCTGATTAAAGGGTCTTGATACTTTTCCCAAGCTATTTCTTTACTTCAGTTTTGAATTCTTTGAATCTATCAAAACTTTCAGACTTGTGCCTCATAAGGTACAAATAACCGTATCATGAGTAATCGTCGGTAAAGGTTGTGAAGTAGACGAAACCTTCATGTGTCTTAACACTCATTGGACAACATACATCGGAATGTATTATTTCTAAAGTACTAGTAGCACATTAACCCTTTCCTTTGAAAAGTCTCTTAGTCATCTTCCCTTTTAAACAAGGTTCGCACGCACCATAGGATTCCCATTCAATTGGGACTAAGTCTCCACATTTGTGTAACTTAATTAAGCGAGTCTCATTTATGGGGCCTAGATGATAATTCCGCAAGTATGATGACTTCTCATTATCTAATCTCGATTTCTTAACAATGTTCATATTTAGAATTTCAGTTTTAGTGTCTAGAACGTATATGCCATCCATAGATATTCCACAAGCATAAAGAATATTATCACATTGAATTTGACATTTATTAGTAGAAAATAAAATTTCAAATCCTTCTGTTACTAAACACGCAATAGAAATAATATTCTTAGTGACATTATGAATATAATAGCAATTGTTCAAAACTAAAACAAGGCCACTAGGCAAACGAAGGCTATATGTCCCTACAGCTGTTGCAATAACCCATGCTCCATTTCCAACTCTTAGGTCCATTTCCCTCTTTGCAAGCCTCCTCCTGTTTCGTAATCCCTTCACATAAGTACAGATGTGAGAACCACAACCAGTATCCAAGACCCATGTAGACTCATAAGAAACTGTAGAGAAACTCTCTATAATGAGCATACCTGAAGTAGATGTTTGACTTTGCTTCTTCTTCACTTGTTCAGAAACTAGAGCTTTGCCATCACGTTTCCAGTATCCGAGCCTTCCGCACATGAAACATAATCCTTTGGGTTTTCCCTTTTCAATAACAACATTTTTTACCTCCCTGCCGATGTGTTTTAAACCTTTACCTTTAATGCAAGCTTTACTTTCCAAGGTACTTGTTCCTCTAGCCACTAGACCTTCCCCAAAACTTCTAAGTGTCCTGATAAAATCAAATGTTTAGTCTGTCCTTTTTTACATAAGATAATCTTTCACAAAAGGTGAATATTTATTAGATAGGGTTCCTATCATAAGTTGTATGTCATGCTTGGAATCTGTCTCGATTCCTATTTGAGCCAATCTTCTTGAATATTGTATGTATTCTATGCATCGCTCAGTGGCTAGGATACTATCATCTCTCCCATAGTTATAAAGGAACTTCAGAATTTCATTCCACTCAACTCTCATGTCTGCATGAAGTCCGCTGAGATGAATTAGCATGGATTTTAAATCCATACCTTCATGCTATCTCTTAAGCTTCAAGCTCATGGTTTCGAGCATCACAAGTGATACAATAAAAGCATCTCTCTTGTGAATAAGATACACTTCTTTCTCTTGGATAGAAGCATCATCATCAAGATTGACTATTTTCGAATTATCTAAAACATAATCCATGTGGCTTTTCTCAAGTTTTTCTCTAAGAATTTCAAACCAATTGTCAAAATTGATCCCTGTTAATTTAGCCTCAAGTATCAAGCGAAGGCTTATGTTTGGATTCATTGTTCAACCTAGATATAAGTTAGAACTTGTTTAGACATTAGTATATGCACATGCATTTGATATAAGATATTTAATTAAACACATAATTCCTACTATTTTTCTCAACATTTAAATAGCCCTTTCTATTCAAATTCAGGAAATTTGGTCGAACCAATTTTCCATAGTAGGTAGCATCCATAGCCATTCATTATGACTCCCACTATCCCAGGTGAAGCCATAATAAGATAACCATGGTTGGAACATGTCCATTTGCATCTCTTGCTATTGCTATACCATTTGAGTTCTCTTTCTAGAGATGCACGTACCCAATTGTACGACTCCTCAAATGTGTCTTTAACTTGGAATTAGCTCCTATAATATGGATAACTAACCCTCCTTGGTTAAGGCATTAACCCCATCTAGTCTCATGACCAAACACATGTTAAGGGAAGACATGTTGTACATGTGCTTACATCCATTAACAAGGTTCGTATCACGACTTATGATGGGAAGACATTTTATCACCTTAATATTGTTAAAGGGATTTCATTGGTGCCTCAGGTTTAGCCCTAGTCTAAGTCTTATACGATGGATATGATTATGAAATAATAACTCTGGGCTATTTGGATTATTAACTCTAAGGGAACATGCTCTGACTAGTATATCATAATCATTCCATTATGCCAAGACTCTACATAGCATGTAAAATAAACGAGGTCCATGTTTTAAGTTCTTTCACCTATGTCTATATGTTTTAATTTAACAATTTAAAACACATTTGTAAAACCATATGCGAAATCTAATTCCCATACTAGAAATAGACTAAGTCATAAAATCCCTTGGGTATTCGTGAATCTAATACCAATGGTTACTTCCAGGTAGGAGAGGCCCCCTTAAAGTGGATGAGCAACCTTGTCCATTCCTTGCCAAAATCACCACGGTCACTTTGATTTGTAATACTATGGATAATTATGATTATTAAAGCATTTACCCATGTGGTAAAATATTGCTAATTATATATGATAATCACCTAGACTAAGTTTGAGAAAAACCTTAATCTAGTAATCACATCATTTTCTATAACAGGAATTAAACCCTAAGTCATGCATAGCATACTTTAATCAATTCATAGAAAATCACATTTTAACATGTTATAGTCAATCATGCATAGCATAAGGCTGGCTCCGATACCACTGTTGGTTAATCAAGACAGTAATTGAACATGCAATCATTGCAAGGCAGAATTTCAAAACTTAAAATTAATCTAAGGATCTCCTAAGCATGCCATGATTGATATAATCTAAATTGAAACGTTCCATAGATGCTTTTACTAGTTTAAACATATAAAAGAAAACTAGCATCTAAAGTTTAAAGCATTACTAGTTGATGCATACTTAATCTCTATTTTGGTAGCGGTGTTCCCTTTGAGTAATTTCGACAGCACAAGCTTCTAAACTAGAAGAGCCTCTATAATTGATCCACACGAATCTTCACCGACCAAAACCTCAAAGAGGTAGAACCCGTTGATTGATAGCAGCTGCTATACTGCTCGAAAAGTCAACCCGAAAATAATCCCTAAGGTTCACTTAAAATTAGAGCCTTCTAAAAGAACTCTTCAATTTGTTTGGAGAAACTCATGAAGGATCTCGCATAATAAAAAAACAGGAGTGTAGAAATCAAAGAGAAAAATAGCTTTAATCTATTTCTGGTGTGTACGAATAATGAGAGGCTTCAAGCTTATATATGGGGAAAAATGGGGGAGTGATAAACTCCCCCTCTAACTCTACATGGGATGGGATAAACCCATCCCATGTATATCGGGTCAGCCGCGTGAGCAGGGTAACCCGCGGGCTGACCTATGAGTTTCATGAGGGCTTCCCTCATTAGTCGCACGCCCATGCTTACTGCCCGTGCTCCTTGTGGGCTTACGGCTGCAAGCCCGTGAAAGTAGTGCCTTGGGTAAGGCTTGCGCGCGGTCTTACCTGTGCCCTAGCGATTTGCAAGCTTTTACACTCACGGGGCAGCAGCACGGGTCCCACCTCGAACAACTTATGTTCTTTTCAAGGTCCACTCGCAACAGGAAAATTCCCTTGCTCGTTCTGACTATTTTTCCTTATCTTTTTCATTCTTCCTTTTAATTATTAATTCGGTCGAACAAATTGATAATTCTACTCACTGATTTCACAACTTGTATTTTTTGTATAGACCCAATCCATAGGTTTTTTACATGGTTCGATAAAAACCCAATGTGTGTGATGTCATAGGATCCCAAAGTGTAGAGCCACTAGAGGTTAACCTAAACTTGACTTCATGTTAGGAAACCTTTAGGCTTAGTGTTCTAGACAGATATGGAACTCAATAGCTCTAGATGATCAAATGGTCTTTTTAGCAAAGGCGTATGATCTCTCGATACTTGGAATGTCATGTGCCTATGGCTTGATCCAGTTCTATAGTAGTTATCAATACAATACACTCCTTCCATAAGGTTAAGTACCATCTAATTTATTGAGCTCGGATTAAGTGTTAGCTCATGTAATAGTCGTAGCTATCTTGGAATAAGACTTGTTCACGAAGAACACCACTCATCCATCATGTTTCTTGATTAACTACAAACCCGTTCAATCAATCTTATACTCTAATTAGAGGTTTATGAGTGTGTCACTTCAACAAGGGGCCCTAAGGTACATCTCCCATTATATTGCTACATGAGGAGCGATGGATCCCATCTCGACTACACAGCTTAACAAAATGTGATCATAGCTAAACCCATAATCACTCGTGTTATCCTGATCACCAGGGTATGAATAATTATGATCTAAAGTATAGCAACTCTTACAAAAGCTAACCTGTATCTCAGGTCTGAGGATATTTGTACTGCTACTACAATAAGACATGACACCAACACATGGATACAATAATTTTCGACTGTCAGTCTTATAGCAGTGTTCAATGTATTATCCGAATACATTCATGTGCTAACTCAAGGTACCACCTTCAGCTTGTGAGATCAACTTATCGGATCTAATCCAAGGAGTAACCTACACATGCTATTCTGTCCATTCCATTGATGTCTAGTCTCAATGAAACCAGGACTAGGGATATTTAGACTATTCATAGTAACAAGTATGCGCAGTTCTCACACCACATAGCTCCCACTATGTCCACACACTTTTATGCTATGAAATATTCACGGAAATTGTCTTAACAATGAGCATATACATATTAAACATATATGATACCAGCGAGATATAATAATAAACAGAAAGTACTGATAAGCAACAAAGAAGCCTTAATTGTTATTAATAATAATTCAAAGTTGTTTGTACATTATAACTAATAATGATATATATA
>CATIWQ010262536.1:0-33978 GCA_949673415.1 Euphorbia schlechtendalii | reverse complement strand
AAAATGAATTTCTTGTTTTGTGCTTGGAATAAAATATTTTAATAATTCATTTGTAAATTATTTTCTAAAATGCCCTTATCATGAAATAACTATAATATTAGCATTGAAATTGTAATCAATAAAATAAATCACAACAATTGTCTTGAAAATTATCCAAACAACTTCAAACATAAAATGATAAAATTGAAAAATCGAATACTAACTAAGATATATACGTTCATCAATGTTGTGTAAAAATAAAGATTGTGCACTTTTATAGTATCGGAGGGGTAAAATTGGTAGCCAAATATTATAATTAAAAATAGGAATTGGATTTTGAAATACCACCAGTTTTGATGGGATTTCATGGAAGCATAATCAATTCCATGGATTTCTAGTTCATAGAATTCAAATTCCAAATTTTGGCTTCCCAAGCATAAAAATATGGATTTGCAAATGAATTCCTAAAAAAAAAAATGGAATTCATTTGTACCAAGCAAGCCCTAAGTAATAAAGAGTAAGAAGGATATTGATCCTTACGAGGACTATGCATACTCCATACAATTCCTAAAAGTGAACAATAAAACAAGTAGTGATATAAAATATATTGAGAAATATGATGGTGAAATTAGCTAAAACATATGGTTATGCATTTACTCTAGCATGATCGGTCGGTTGTGTTCTATATTGCTCTTTATTCTCACATAATAAGCATATATAATAGGTAGTGGTCGGGTTTTGGTTATTGCTATATATACGTATGGTTGTGATACTTCAAACTATATAGGAACCGTTACCAAACCTACGGATAATGTAATATAATTAATAGGTTTTTGTGAAATACATACGGTTATACATGCTTTCAACAAAAATTGTGATATTTTTTCAGTATTTTTATATAGAGAATTTGTCAAAAATGACCTGTTTTACCAACAGACTTTCGGCTCAAGTTTTGGTCTATTACTTTTTTGTTCCAAAATTAATTCATAATTTTTTTATACGTACCTTTCTCCATCATTCTCTCTGTACTTGCATCCTAATTAAAAGGTTCACATCCTCCATAACTGACTCTTCACTATCTCCATACTCAACTGCTTCCTTGTTTCGTTTTGCTATTTGTTTCTACGATTTCTCCTTATTTTCTCTTCTTGTTGTTGCATTTCGAAGTTCTAACCTATTCTCAACATCTTGTTCGTCATTTTTCTAATACCTAAGGTTTGTTTTTCCTCTCTGAATCTTCTGATTATCGGTTTTTCACTCTATTCCTTCATTTTTCACCATTTTTTGTTCTTGTTCATTATAGTTATGGCACCTAAAAGAGATTCGTTTCAAAATAAAAGTCTGTTTGTTTCAAAGAAGGCTATGAAGGCAGCGTAGCTTGCTTTACTGATTCGAAGGCTAGTTCATCGAAAGAGATAGAGGAGGCACCCAAACTTGAGGTATTTTTTTCATTTTCCAAACTGTTTGTTTGTTTTTTGGTTTTTGGAATTTGATCAATTTGGTCATTTTTATAGATTTGGTATATATCTGATAATAATATGGTATTTATATGTTTCAATTGATTATCTAATATCTATATGGTAGATAACTGGTATCCGTTTAGTATTTGTAAAAATTTATTGTAGATATCTAGTAGTGAACTGGTATTGTTCTAGTATTTATGTTTTTGAATAACTCTTTTCTTTTTGAAATTTTGATTTATGTATTTTTTTAAGGGTAAACTTCGAAAACATGACATGTGGTTTCACTCATTTTTTAGTTTGAGGATTGTGGAATTTTTTTTATCAAACGGGTGTTTGAGGTTTGAAACGTTATCAAATCAAGGAATTTTTTGTAACATCATTAACTGAGCTGACGTGGAAGAGGGGTAATTTCGGAAAACCATATTCACTACTTTAAAAAATAATAACATAAAAGAAAGCACATAGTTCATCCCCAAATCCATTTTCTTCTTCAACATCTCTGTAACCTAAAATTCATATTCCTTGCTCTCTTATATTCTTACTCACTTCTTCTTTATCTTCTCTTGCCTCCCTCTTTCATTGTTCTAAACCTAATTTCTCTTTTCCATTTTTTTCAATGGACAATTTTTCTAATTCAGTCACAACCACTCAAATCGATAATCTCAAATCTCTTCTTTATTTCTCTCATCCACAAATTAAGAACGAAAAAGGCACACATGGAAGTAGATGGGAATGAAAAAGCGTCGTCGGAAGTGTGTGAGACAGATTCTTCTCAAATCTATAATCTCATATCTCTTTTATATTTCTCTCATCTGCAATTCAGAATGAAAATGGCATAATCAGAAGTGGGTGAGAATGAAAAGAGTGTTGTCGGAAGTGGGACTGGAGATTTTGTGACGGCGTAGTTTTGTTCCAAGATTTGCATAGGATTTTATCTCTTGGTTCTTGATTTTGTATAGCTTTTGTATTTTTAGTTTTGTTAATGAATACATTTCTGAGATAGGTAATTAACTATCTCATTTTCTGTGAATTTTAGTCAAAAATGAAGTTTTGTCTGGTTTCACTTTGCAAACTTGAATAAGTGGTTTGTTAAAGTTGAGTTTTGCAAATTTGATTGGTATTTCTGGAACTTTTTTCCAGATTAATGAAGTTTTGCAAATTAGAAAAAAAAGGTGTTAGAAAATTTAGGTTAAAAATGAGTAGAAAGTTGGAGAAGATGATAGAAAAATGTTGATTTCCAAAACTGCCCCTCTGCCACGTCAGCTCAGTTAACGCCGTTACAAAAAATTCCTTCATTTGACGTTTCAAACCTCAAACTCGTTTGATAAAAAAAATTTCACAATCCTCAAACTGAAAATGAGTGAAAACATAGGTCATGTTTTCGAAGTTCACCCTTTTTTTAATTACAACAATGGTCTAATCTAGTAGTTAACTGGTAGGAATCTAGTTTTTCGGCTTTTGAAACCTCAAATTATTAATCAGTAGATATCTGGTATATGTCTAGTATTAAACTTATTTTTGTAAATTTCTTTCTAGATATCTAGTATTCAACTGATGTTGTTCTAGTTTTTATGTTTTCTAATAGCTCTTTCTTTTTGAAATTCTGATTTATGTATTTTTTAATTACAATAATGGTCTAATTCAGTAGTTAACTAGAAGGAATCTAGTTTTTCTGTTTTTCGTGCCCCAAACTGTTTTAAAGCTTGTGGTAGTCTATATATAATCCTTGATATGAACTTTATCTGGTATTTATCTAGTAGTATCTATTATTTATCTCTTCATGGTAGCCTGTATTCTTTTTAATTGATCCATGTGTATATTTGACTTTTTTTGAATTTAAAATGTTTGCAGCTTTACAAGTTGGTGTTCCCTTGTACCTTGATTTGGCGTACTGGGGTTCAATGCACCTCCAAAACACTTATTGAAATGTTTGATAGTCAGGACTCCCTTCCGAGATGAAACATTTTTTGCATGTAATTGATCGGATTTTGATGTATGTTTGAACTTTTACTAGAATACAATTGTTGTATATAGAAATTTTTTATTTACCAATAATGTATATATTAATTCAAAATTGCAAGAAAAGAACATCAAGTTCATGTACAAACTATAATGAAATGTTGTAAAAATAACATGAGTTTCTACTAAATACCGGCATTCTACCAGCAGTGTACCGGTTGGACAATAAAACTTGGCAAAATGCAGAAACTGTATCTCTATTGAAAATATTGGTACAGAGCTGGTAGCAAGCTGGTATTTGAACAATTTCTCAACAAAATAATTCCATTCATGCTTGATTTGTTTACCAATAGTGTATATACCAATTCAAAATCATAAGAAAAGAACATCAAGTTCATGTATAAACTAACATTAATGAAATGTTATTAAAATAACATGAGTTTCTACTAAATACCAGTATTCTACCAGCAGTATACCAGTTGGACATTAAAACTTGGCAAAATGCAGAAACTAGATATCTATTAAAAATAGTGGTACAGAGCTGGTAGCAAGCTGGTATTTGAATAATTTCTCAACAAAATAACTTCATTCATGCTTGATGATTTGTTTACCAATAATGTATATATAAATTTAAAATAGCAGGAAAAGAATATTAAGTTCATGCACAAACTAACATTAATAAAATGTTGTTAAAATAACATGAGTTTCTACTAAATACTAGCATTCTACTAGTTGGACATTAAAACTTGGCAAAATGCGAAAACTGAATCTCTATTGAAAATACTAGTATAACTATGGAGCTGGTAGCAAGCTGATATTTGAACAATTTCTTAACAAAATAACTTCATTCATGCTTGATTTGTTTACCAATAATGTATATATCAATTCAAATTCGTAGGAAAAGAATATCAAGTTCATGTGCAAACTAATATAAATGAAATGTTGTTAAAATAACATGAGTTTCTACTAAGTACTAGCTTTCTACCAGCAATATACCAGTTGGACATTAAAACTTGGCAAAATGCAGAAATTGGATTTCAATTGAAAATACTGATACAGAGCTGATAACAAGTTGATATTTGAACAATTTCTCAACAAAATAACTTCATTCATGCTTGATTTGTTTACCAATAATGTATATATCAATTCAAAATTGCAGGAAAAGAACATCAAGTTTATGTACAAATTAACATTAATGAAATATTGTTAAAATAACATGAGTTTCTACTAAATATCAGCATTTTACCAGCAATATACTAGTTAGACATTAAAACTTGGCAAAATGCAAAAACTGGATCTCTATTGAAAACACTGGTACAAAGCTGGTAGCTAGCTAAATATTTGAACAATTTCTCAACAAAATAACTTCATTTATCTTCAAATTTGTAACTTGAAACTCTATCTTCAAATCTTCTATTTCTTCATTTATCTTCAGACTTTCAATTAGTACTTGTTTGAATTCAGAAAAATTTGAAGATTGTGTAATTACAATGTCAGCAACCTTGTAACCAACGAATTTCAAATCCTCATTTTATGATCAGTGGCTATGAATTAACACAGGAATTCGATCCATTTCTGTAGCTTTTAGAAATCAAAATTCAATTTGATTTCTACTTAAACATATAATTGTACTTCGAAAATCAAACTTATTAAGCTCGAAAGGTTACTTGATTGATAGAGATGTGAAGCAATCGTAATTTGATTTTTAAAAAACCTAGATCTGCTGCTCTTTTTGTTTCAGAGAAAACATAGAATTTGAGGAAGAAGATATGCAGTTTTGATGATTGTTTTTAGCAGTGGGAAAGAATCAGTTTTTATATAGGACGTAATAAATGTAAAAAGGAAGTTTAATATTGGTATGGAACAGCAGTTTCCATTAGGAACGTATTTTGTGTAACTTTGATTCCTTTTTAGTATATTTATACAATTTGCCCAATCTATACTTATTTCATTATTATTATATGGTAAAGGGGTGTTTCAATTTTACATAAGGGCCATCATAATTTGCCAGAATTTTTGACAAAATTATCTTCACTTCTACACACAAGGCTATTGTCTCAACGTTTTCTTTCGATTTATAATCATCTCCCCACTTTCTTATCCTATCTTCAGCCATCAAAAGCCTGCAACATTTTAGATAATAAATCAATCAATAAATATGTATTTACATTAGTTTAATGTATTTTTTCAGGATCGAATACACAACTATTTTAAAAGGGAGTTACTATGCGTCGCCCGTTTTTACTTTGCATCGCCCGTCCAAAAGACAAAAATACCACCGAAGCTAAAAAAATATTTTTTTTCACCCCTCGCCGGAATTGAAAATCCGGCGACTGTATATTGGCTGGCCAAATTTTCCGGCCAGCCAAGTTTTCAGCCAGAATTTTATTCCGACCAAACCAGTTAAAAGTCGAAATAAAATTCTGGCTTAGCTCTATTGTGGCCGATAAATTCCATGAACACGATGAAATATAAAATTCATAATATTAAAATATAAGTACAAATTTAATTACATAATTGTTGCCACTGTTGCAGCATCTATGTATACAAATATTCCCACCCAATCACACCCTCCTTACGATTATTAAACCACGTACTAGCAATTGGAGGAAGTGGACAATCTTCTTGTAAATTAAATCTGAAGAAGTGTTTCAAGATTGATCCGACATGGGCAATACAAATTTCAGCACATGGACCATTCGTGTCTGATGTCGTATACAGAGGTAAAACGGTGAAACAAGAATGTGTACCAGTGGGCACAACTGAGTAATCGATATAAATAACCGCAACATTATATACTGTTGCAATAGTGAATAAGTCCTCAATTACATGCATCCACTACCTGGCATCTCGAGTCCATGAACCGCCCCCCAACTAATACGCTCAATGCCTGCATCGATTCCGTCATATTAGATGGGTTCATAAATTTCACGCTTGGCAGTTAGCTCGTTGCTGAGATTGTTTCTTACATATTGATATGCATCGTCGTTGTTGTAAATGTAAGATGCAATAACTCGAAAACCGCAATTGCCATCTACTTCCACATTAACCACACCTTCAATGAAAGGATGAACAATTATTGGAATGTATTGCATTAACTCAGAAAATTGAAGGGGAACTCCACCTGAACCAGTGAAACAAAAGCAAATAAGTTGTAAATGATAAAATATGAAATAAAAATTAAAATTGTATTATTTAAATTATCGAATAGCGAGTTCATACCATATCTTGATGCATTGTTTATTGAGGGCACTGAATCATTCCCAGTTGAACTATTACGATGACTACAACTGTTAAAACGTCCACGACCTTTTGAATAATGCTCCCAAGCACTTTTTTCACGTCGGGTTGACCTGCTCCCTTTTAGTCTTCCTCTTACATTTTCGTTCACCTCAGGTTCAACACAATCATCAACATATTCAGGGTGAAGTTGTTCTTCCAGCATAGTCGCCATTTTCTCCACAACAATAGGATGATATGTGTTTACCACCCCCACAATATTTGCAAGATGTTTGTGAGCCTCTGACGGATAGCCTGAAAAATCATCTGCTGATTGATCCACCCCTGCTTCATTAACCATAAGTGTTTTCCAAAATGGGTGGATTTGTTCAGTAGAGATATTTACTCTTGCTCGTACTGCATCAAACAACTCACATGCACATGGTAGCCCATGAGTATTCTGCAATGTGTGATAACAATAATCACGTACTTCGACTCCCCATTGCAACATCAATTGGTATTCATCAAATAGTAATTTTTTAGCATGATGAGAAACATAAAATGATAACAGCATAAAAGGAAATCCTGATGTCATCTCACATCGTTTTGTTCGTGACTGTTCAAGTTCAACCCTAAAAAATTACAAATAGTAATATAATAAGTAAATTATTAAAAAATGTGGAAATACTATCATAAAATTAGTAAATTTACTTACTTTATGTTTATTTCTTGTGTTTGGACCTTTGTCCATACAGTATCGAGGGCTCCAGTTGATGTGTGGAGCCAATCCTTGAGCGATGCATGCTCGCTCTCCACATGACAATTTGACGTATTTCCCAAGTGTAAAATATTATTCTTCCATGCATGAATGAACTTTTCTTTGTAAATAATCCATGTATCCATGAGATATGTGACCAAGTTAGGCCATACCCTACGCCACGAGTTGATCAGAATTGCAAGATTGGCATCATACTCTTCTACTGTTTGTGATTTGGAAACTTTCCTCCATTTACCGTTAGCTATCTTTTGGGCCACATCCCTACATCCAACCACTCTTGCAATCATGTTTTCAACATCTTTGTGTAAATGCCAGTCACAAAGAAGATGTGTGGTGTTTGAAAATAGTTCTTCTATCGGTTTGAATAGACCCAGCTCTCGATCTGCAACAATTACAGTAGGGTGAACATCTTGTCGAAACATCTACCGTAATTTGTCGAGCGCCCATGCGTAACTGGCAAACGTATCATCTCTCATTAGTGCCCATGCAATGAGAAAGTTTTTGTTGTTAGGAGTGACCCCCACAAATTCTATCATAGGCATCTTGTATCTGTTTATTTTGTAGGTAGAATCAATGACTACATAGTACGAAAATGTTTGCAACAAATTCAACGAGGTTGGATGCGCCATGAACACATGAGTGAGAGCTCTTATTTTCGGATCAGTAACATGCCAATGCAAGTACTTGGCTTGTTATTCCAGATGGAAAAACTGACGAATGACGTTTCGACCATTAAATGACTTTTTGCGCAGCTTCGTCTTGAAGTTATAGATTTGGCTCATGTTAAACGACTCCTTGGGAAATTTATCAATGAGGGCTGCCATGATATTTTTAAGCTTCGCTCATTTCTGCAATGGTTTGCTTATACTCCTAGCTCATTTGGTTATGTTCTGGATGAGCAGCATCAAAGTTGTAAATGACATGGTTGTGCATGCCATGATATCCAGCTTCGACTGTAATTGACCACTTGGAAGCCCAACTGCTCTGCTTCAGTTGTATTCGGAAAGGGCAACCGCATTTTTCTGTTTTTGTGAATATCCGTTTGGAAAATGGCAAGTTTTTATCTTTCCCCTTATATGCCTGACCACGACTACATTTGATGAGTCTACTCTTTGTTGACTTCCAAGATGATATAACAATATCGAATCCAAATCCCTTTGAAATACTCCTTACCCATGCAACTGCATCTTCTGTTATTTGAAATTCTGTATCTGTGATGAAGTGGCTACTGTAGTCAATGCCATCACCATCGTCCATCGGGGAAACAAACGCCATAGGAAGAGAGTATGATAAGATGAAGAGAATGACGAAAAATTTTGCGAATCAAAGAGAATTTTAGAATGACAAAGAAATTGGGAATTAATAGATTGGTGTAGTGTGAGAGAGAAGGGAAACATTGATGTTATATATAGAATTTGGAAAAAAATATAGCTGTTGAGAATATAGCTGTTGGAAATATTCCGTAGGGAATATAGCTGTTGGGAATATTGCTGTTGGAAATATAGCTGTTGGGAATATTCCGTAGGGAATATAGCTGTTGGGAATATTCCGTAGGGAATATAGCTGTTAGGAATATAGCTATTGGGAATAATATGTTGAAACGAACTTCAATAAAATAATATGTTATTAAAAAAATATTCAATAAAATAAATATTCTGTAAATAAATATTCAATAAATTAATAATCTAGTAAATTAAATATTCCGTAAAAAGATATTTAAACAACTAAATATATTTTTCTACCAATTTCGACCGAGGAAGTTATTGGCGGAATCAATTCCGGCCAGAATTAAATTCCGGCCATTCCGACCGACCACAACAGTGGCCGGAACCACAACGTTACCCGGAATTTAATTCCGGCCATTAACTACTTACAAGGTTGGCCGGAATTAAATTCCGGCTAGTTTTTTTCTCCGAAACGGCTCATTTCCGTCCACTGGAAACGAACATTTTTTGCTTTTCCGGTGCTGGAAAACGGGGCTGTTTTTCTGGCCAAGAAATGGCCGGAAAAGCAGCCCCGATGATAAACGAGATTCGAAAGATGGTGAAGTGGGGTTTTATATAGAAATTAGGGTGAAGGGTAAAATAGGAAAGATTTTGAAAAAATACGGACGACGCGAAGTAAAAACGGGCGACGCGTAGCAGCTCAGTAAATATATGTACTATTTATAAGTGATTTGGGGTTCAGGTGAGTAGGAAATCTTCCGCAGAAAGACGGCACGTGACAACCGCCGTGCAACCTAAATATAAATTGGCGGTAATTGGTACCCAAACGATACGTCACATTCCATCTACTTCATCCATAATTAAATCATTGTCTTTTACGTTTAGCTGATTTCATTAAAAAAAATTGAAAACTACTAAATTTGTTACTTAATGTTATGCAAATGTTAACCCAATTGCCAAAATTTAAGTAGGTTTCATCGTATTGGAAAAATTGAAAGTACGAGCATATGTAAAATAAAGATAGATTAAAGAAGCTGGTCATATTTCGATACTTAATTTAGGAAGTTTCCGATTGACGAAATAAGTATTAAATAATGAGACGACAGGATTACCTTGATCAAGATATCTTGTGATTTCCGAAGTAGCCGGTTTGGGTTACTTAAGAACCTGAGAAAGATTGTTTTAGATGGTGGACTTCAGTTGACCAGATAAGTATGCAATCTAAATACATGAACGTATGTATGTATGTGTATAGTTTGTAGGATAATACGTCCTTGTCAATCCATTCATTATAAAGCTTTTGTCAATCGATAACTTAGAACACCACACCATATTTATATTTGAAGCTATCAAATTTGAAACCCAATACCATTAACGCTAAATGGTAAAACATGGGGACTTTATTAATTTGTTTATTATGAAATTATGCCATACTTCCTTTTTTGTCCAATGCCATACTGTATTACCTTATTGACAATTGAATCATCCATGATTGCTCAATTGTTGGCCGTTCATTTGTTATTGATAAGACACCAAATATCACCAAAAAGAGCAGACCAAAATGATAACTTGCACCTTTGTTTAAATAAAAAAAATGGTAATATGGTAGAATATTATAGCAATCAGTACTCACATATCTTACAAGATTATTTTCAAATTCGGTTCAAGTTAAATAATATTTATTTGTCATAAATTTTTCTATTAAACTAAATAGAATAAACAAGAATAAGCGAAATTTATTTACATTGTACATATAATTACATTATTTACTTGAGATCTTTAACATTTAATAACCATTATTGTAGCAAATTACATAAATTTAATAGGATAATATATATATATATATATATATATATATATATATATATATATATATATATATAAAAGTTCAATATAATTATAAATTTAATATATAAGTATATAATGAGTATTTATATAAAATCAAGTTTTTGTTTATAAAATTTCGAGCTTCAACACAGATTTTTCTTAAAAATGTATGTCTAAGTTCAATCCATTAAAGCGGTTTTGGTAACAGGTTTATTTAGTTGTAGGAATTACAAATTAATAATTACCCATAAGAGTCAGAATATAGAAAAAAGTTTTAACAATTTGGAATCATTACATTGTGACAACATATCCATGTTAAGCTTACACACCCATCACTTAAAAAGAGGAATCTTAAAAAAAAGACCAGTTTGCCTTAGTTTTTTACATTCATACCTCTCTGGTTTTCGAAATTCTTCTCCATTGATTCTCTTTTTTGATTTCTCTCCACTTTTCCAAATTTTTTCTTTTTGAATTCTTATTGTTCTATGTTATTCTCTGCTCGGTTGTATCATACCTAAACCCGATTAGGTTTGTGCATTTTTTTTTATCAAATTATGTTTATTTTAATTTGATTTCACAATTGATTTGTTTTAATCGGAGGTTTGAATTTCTGTTTTATTCAACAGAATGCAAGGTTATCCAGTTTTGACGCCTTGCTTTAGATCTTTGATTGAAGATTTGAAGTTTGTTGGACATAAAGTTGTTGTACTTTTGATTTCAATTTCATCAAGCTTTGAGATGATTCAACTTTGATCTGATTCACAACTCATTTGTTTGATTAGAGCTTTTGAGTATCTCTTTTGAATGATAATAATCAAAGATATTGATGTATTTTTATCAGATTATATTAGATTTTGCATTCTTAATTTTTTACATATGTGGTAGGTATCTGGTAGGAAACTAATATTTCTCTTAATTCACTTTTTTTTGTTTATAGTGTTTGAATGCTAAAAAGAAATATATGGTTCCTACCAATATTGAACAATTGAAATTTTTTTTTGAATGTATCTAATAGATTTTTGGTAGGAATCTAGTAAATTTATGAAATATAGTAGAAACTTATGCAAAAATAAAATTGATGGATTGAATAAATTTTCAATGAAATATAAGGATTCTCTAATGTTAAAAATAAAATTTAGAGTGAGTTTGAAGCTTTTAATCATGGTCTTTGATTCTAAATTAGATGGCTTGGATGTATTCATCATTCAAGCATCAAAAATGCATTTTTCAACGCATGAGTCTCTTTTTCTATACTTTTCTCTAAATTCACATTAGAGAATCTTTTCCCATGTAACATGTGGGGTGAGGATTCCCTAAAATTCATTTTGAACTTTAGAGTAAATTTAAGTGATTCATAGCTTTCCATTTCATTTTGAAGGGTTAAGATTAATCACATATCTTCTGTAGAGAAAATTTCTTCCACTTTCTTACATCATATATCTCTCTAACTTTATTTTAAATTTATTTTAGAGAATCTTTTTCTGGAATCTTAATTACCAAGATACTT
The DNA here is from genome assembly GCA_949673415.1 of Euphorbia schlechtendalii. NCBI lineage: Eukaryota > Viridiplantae > Streptophyta > Magnoliopsida > Malpighiales > Euphorbiaceae > Euphorbia > Euphorbia schlechtendalii. The sequence continues at coordinate 21,801 of CATIWQ010262536.1, read as the reverse complement.
AGTATATTAGCATATATAGTTATGACTTGGGATAAAAAATTTCAACAGTACATGAACTTTGGTGTTATAATATAATGATACATGAATTTCAAAATTTGGCATAATAACACATCAACTTATCAATTTACTAACTTGAAGATAACTACCCAAATTTACCTTTAATTTGCTCTATTCCCATTTTTACCCCTTTCTTCCGCCCATTCCATTTAAAAAGCAGTCATAGTAAAGCTTCCAATATGCGAATCAGGTTAAAAAAGAACTGGTGAAATGAATATGACAAAACAAGAAAGAATCAACGATGAATACAAATCCATCAAAATAATCGGTTTTTCAATAGACATTAGTCGAGTGAACTTTCAGGGACATAGACGAGGATTAATCGTTTTTAATATTTATTAATGAAATAGAATAATAAATGTAACCAATACATAAATTTTTATATAATAGAATTAAAAATTCATGTAACGACATTTTTTTAGAATTTAACAACACTTTTTTAAGCTTTTAGCAACACTCCGCGCTTTGACCACTTTAGATCGTCCAATATCATTCGATTATGTAAAATTATGATGGGATTTCAAAAAACCCCCTTTAAGCGGCTGCGTTGGCCGCCTTTTAAGACATTGTTTTTTTTAAATCAATTTTCTGTGAAAATTTGCATTTTAATACAAATTTATAAAGAACATGATAAGTGGATAACTATTTATCATTCACAAAAAGTATAACAGGCTCACACCTTTTGCATCTTTTCTATGTGCTAAATTCGGGAAAAAAAATTCTTGAGATTTGGATCTCTAAAAAACTCACAATAACAAAGCCTCTGTCGCATGGCTTTACGACACCAATCAGTATACAGTGACTCTGTTATCATTGTCTCTGGTAAGCAAGCGTTCAATTCCACTGAACTTTCTGTGTCAATTTTTACCTCAAATGATAGAACAAACGTTTTTCCCGGCCACAATTTTATTTTGATAATCAAGAATTGAGATTGAAGATATATACAGATACTTTTTAATTCCTGTAACTTTTCGTTTATTATTATGCAAAGGCAGCTGCTTGAAAATTCATAATACGTAGAGCTTTTCAATGGCGTTTTTAGTTTTTTTCCGAGTGGAATAGGAAGAAGAAAGGGGCAAAAGTGAAAATGGAGCAAAATAAAGGTTAATTCGAGTAATTAAAGGTCATTTTAATTATCGAGTTGGTAGATTAATAAGTTAGATTATTCAAAATATCAAAATATTTGTCAGATTATTCAATTCCACTGAACTTCATAAATCAAAATATTCAATAACAATCGTAACACATGGATATTTGTTAGATTATTCACATTATAAATAGTAATAAATGAATCTTTTATTAGATTCAATCGTAATGTCATACTTACAAGACACTTTATAATTTATTTGTTTTATTAATTTAAAAAATGATTTTTTATTCATCCTCCGGTAAACTTTTGGGACCGTTCGATTGACAAAGGGTAAAAAAAATACATACACACAAAAAGAAGACATGTTATTTTATGCGAAGGCATTTCCAACTTGTACCAAAGATTTTCATTTCAAACTCTATAATTTGAAGTTGCTATAGTATTTATTCTCCAACCCTTCACTTCAAATTTCACTTTAAAATAAAATATTATTATTTTATCCCCTTCTAACTATAAAATAAAGAATAAAAAAACAAACGAAAAAGTAAAAGCAAAATAAAAAAAACAATATTTTATTACTTGAAGTTACTACGGTCCAATTTTAAAACAACTTCAAATTTAAAATTGTACTATAACAACTTTCTTTTTGAAGCAAGAAATGAAATGCCAACCCTTTTTTTTTAAACGGGTTGGAGATGGTCTAAATGAAACCATTAAAAAGGATTAATAATTATATTAAAATAATAGTTTGGGGATTATTTAAGAATATTCACTTAAAAAGGCAGTTGGAAAGAGGATTTGGACCTTTCAGAAGGCTTTTTTATTAATAGTTCTGTGTTGTCACTTGGCATCTCTGCTACAGAAATTCAAAGCTTGCTAAATGCGTACTTAAACATCTCTCTGCTAAATTAAGATTTAAGAACACAAAAATCCATTTTTTTTCTCTCTTTCTACCTCTGCTAGTGTCAGCAAGTAAACAAGAAAAATGAAAGAACCTTTGGGTTAAAGTCCACACGTTTTCTCTCATGTTTGTATGTATGCAAAAAAAACTGTCGTCTTTGCATTCTTTATGAGTTCATAAGCATTTTATTTTATGAGAATTTGTATGGGTTCTTCTAACTTTTGCGATAATTTTGACAATGATTCTAGTTTTTGTATTCCAAGAATGGTTTTTTAAAGCTTTCTTTTCCTTCTGTTTAAAGTTTGAAGCTTTGATCCCAGAAAGTTTTGCACTTCCTCTTTGTCCTTCATTTTTGTACCTTTTCCTGTTGATACGATGGACATCTTACATGGGTTTTGTCAATTGGGTAAAAGAAATTAACAAGATCTTTAAACTGCAGACAAGATCCATCTCCTTATCTTTTTTTATTCAATTTTATGTGGCTGCATAACTCTGATTAATTCATTCAAAGTAACCCAGCATCAGGATACTTCTATATATATTGAATTATGTAACAACATACAAACAATCTTAAATCTGCATTGCAGAGTTTTGTGATATGTTGAATTTATGAAAAGATTTCTCCTTTGATGTTGTTTGGTTGAAAAGTTGTTGATATGAAGAAATGGTTGATGCAGAAATTGGGTTTAAGTGGTATAAAGTAGTGATATTGATGGCCTGAGAAAGGATGCCCAGCCAGCTATGGTTTGCACTGTTAATGAATTATCAGCATGGAAGGATTTTCCAAAGGGCCTTAAGGTTCTTCTCCTCGAGGAAGATAGCTCTTCTGCTGCTGAGATAAAATCAAAGCTTCAAGCTTTGGATTACTTTGGTTAGAGATCTGAATTTTCCTCTTTTGTTCTCACCATTAATTTTGTTTCCTCAATCGGAAATTTGTTGCTAAATTATTATTTTGTTGTCTGTACATGTCCTTTATTGGCATTTGATCCGTTTGCTTGAAACTATGTGATCCCTTTTTCCATTTTGTGTCTAGGGTTTTAATTATCTCAAACTTAGTAATAACTTTGACTAAATTTGTGTGTAGGAGAGTAGGATCTGTTGTTAAGTGCCCCATAAATGTATTTTAAGTAGATTGTTGTAACAATTGGCTAGCTTCTTCTTTACTTATTTGGAGGTTTTTTAAAATGACATCAGAATTTTTTTTCGGAAGTTTGTAAAAATATGATGAAGTGATTTTCCATATTGCATCATGAGATACTGGTAAAATATCGGTTTATTTATAGAAGCTCAAAGGGAACTCTTCGTTTCGTGCTTGGGTACTTACTTTTCGACCATTTGACTGTCTTGCAAGCATGTGTTATATTTCTAACCTTTATCATGTTATATGTAGTGGCTATCTTCTGCAATGAGAACGAAGCTTTGTCGGCAATTGCGGAAAATCCAGAATGTTATCATGTTGCTATTGTAGAGGTAATTACTTAAAAGAAACTATATCCTCACTTTGCCATACATATGTGATCAGTGTTATACTAGTTGTTATTATGAGGTTTAGAATGTTGAACCTTGAAAAGATTTATTATAACTCATACTTTTTATGCCATGACACATTTTTATAGTAGCCTACTTTTCGTACTCCAAACCATCAAATCGGGTGGTTTTCGATACTGATGAAGCTTGAATCTTGATTGTTTTGTTTAATGTGGAAGTAGGTGAATTCAAGCAACAGTGCTGGAAGCTTCAAGTTCCTCGAAACTGCCAAAGACTTGCCTATCATCAGTAAGTTCAGATGCAATTCCGAATTATTTGAACCTATCTATTGCTGTGTATTCCTCTTCGAGGCTTGTTGACATACTGAAGAATCATACGGAGCATAATAGTCAAACGCGAGCCTAAAGCGCACCCTCTGCGCTTCGGTTGAATACAAAGCGCAGGGGTGTGAAAAGCACACCAAAAAGAAAGGGCATATGGTTAGATTTTAATGATTTTGATGACTTGTTTCTTTTTGTTGTGGACTATTATGACATGTAATATTTTAATTTATTAGTTTTAAGTGTCTATATGCCTATTTTTTTTTATAAATTTTTTAAATCTACAATATTTTGGATGAATTTATAATAGTGCGCTTTTTCATTCCTAAGCGATCCCTTTTTTTGCGCTTTGTGTAAAAAGCGAAAAGCGAGGCCCTAGTGCTTTGAGTGCGCTTTGCACTCTCGACATCTATGATATGGAGAAGGTCTATAATATCTAATCCTTGTAAATTGATGTTCTGTTCCAGTGACATCAAGTACTGATTGCCTGAGCACCATGATGAAGTGCATTGCTGTAAGAACTTAACTAATAATTCGAAAGACCACCAGTGCGCGTTTTCACTAATCGCAAGCTTATATGATTTCTGTGTTTTCAATGATTTATCGCAGCTTGGAGCTGTTGAGTTCCTCAGAAAGCCTATCTCGGGAGACAAACTGAAGCACATATGGCAGCACGTGGTTCATAAGGTTTGTTGAGGTTCTATGTTTCTGTAAGAACTGATGCTTAGAAAAAGAACCTCTTGAATTAACTAGTTACAATCAGGCATTCAATGCAGGGGGGAGTGTGCTCTCTGAATCACTAAAACCCGTCAAAGATTTCGTAGCTTCCACGCTGCTGCTTGAACAAGTGGCCTTCAATGAGACCACTGAGGAAGTAAAAGTTACATCTCCTTCAACCCCGCAACTGAAACAAGGATCGCGGTTGTTGGATGACGGGGATTGCCAAGATCATACTATTTCCTCAACCGCAAAAGAATGTGGAGATCAGCAAGAGGGTGAATCTAAATCTGTCGAAACTACTATCGCAACGGCCCAACTAACTCAGCAGGCTGCTGTCAAGGTCGAGGATGACTCGGATGATGCTCTAAGGAGTGGCAGTAGTAACACATTGAGTCGTTTTCAAGATGCAGGTGCTGGAAACTCGGTTAAAGCTCCTAGTCTTCCTCGTTGCCGAACCAAAGCTGCTCGAAAGAAATCTAAGGTATAATCGGTTATTTAGTCTGCCTGAGATAGAATCCTACTTAAACTTTTCTTGAGAATTGAATGCATTGTTATGTTGCGTGGGCTTCAGGTAGACTGGACACCTGAACTGCACAAAAAATTTGTGAAGGCAGTGGAGCAATTGGGAGTGGATCAAGCCATTCCTTCGAAAATATTGGAGGCAATGAATGTGGATGGCTTAACAAGGCATAATGTAGCAAGTCATCTTCAGGTCAGCTTTGCTACTACATATTTAGAGGAATTATTGGCCTTGACTCTGTGCTTACAAGCTTTGCTTGTCTCGGCCAGAAATATCGAATGCGCAGGAGGCATATTCTTCCCAAAGAAGACGGCAGGAAATGGCTGCAACAAAGAGATCAAATGCAAAGGAGTTATTATCAACATAAACCTATTATGGCCTACCCTACTCATCACTCAAACCACACTTACCCTTACAGTCCTGTCTATCCTGTGTGGGGAGCAACCGGGAGTTGTCCAGGTGGCGTTCAAATGTGGGGTCCGCCCGGGTATCCTACATGGAAACCTTCAGAGAGTTGGCATTGGAAGCCTTATCTTGAGGTAACTAACTCTTTGTAGCATAAAACATGTATGCAAGTCCATATGGATTTAGCATTTTGTGTCGATAACTGACGCGAATATTTTCCGTGTTCAGATGCAAGCTGATGCATGGGGCTGCCCTGTCATGCCACCGCCATCCCCATATCCTTATTCTCCGCCACTTCCGGTAAGTACACTCGAAAAACTTCATGTTGGACTTGATGAATGCAATCTGAAGGCTTATTATTACTATTGGAATTGCAGAATGTAATGGGGTTTCATGACACCTGCACTATTGATAATAGCTGCAATGTACCGCAATATTCTTTCGACCAACATCCGGTAACTTACCACTTAACTCGACACATTATTCGTAGTTTCAGTGGTTGTATAGTTTGTTCATATTGTATTTCTGCTGTGCATTTGGCCATGAAATTTGTTTACCACAGATTCACATTGCATGTTTTAGTACTGACCAATCAATGGTTAGTGATTAAATATGTAAAGGTGCAATCTTTTGATGTGTTTAGACAATGAAACCAAGCATGAACATAAATTATTTGATGATACAAGCATGTTCTGAAGTGGGTTTACATAATAGAATAAAAAGATTGAATCTTTTTATGTGTTTAGACAATGACACACCAAGAATGAACATAAATTATATGATGATACAAGCATGTTCTGAAGTGGGTTTACATGATAGAATAAAAAGATTGAATCTTTTGATGTGTTTAGACAATGACACCAAGAATGAACATAAATTATATGATGATACAAGCATGTTCTGAAGTGGGTTTACATGATAGATTAAAAAGATTGAGACTTTACAGCCACAGGAAGTGATTGACAAGGTAATGAAAGAAGCAATGAGCAAACCATGGTTACCATTGCCATTGGGACTAAAGCCACCAGCCACAGATAGTGTGCTTGCAGAACTTTCCAGGCAAGGAATCTCAAGAATTCCCCCACCAAATCAACGGCTTTAAATCGCTCACATGTCACTCTGAAGCTATCAATCAGATTGATGAGAAAATGGTGAGGGGTCCATTGCAAAGATGCTGACAGAAACCAGAAAGATCTTCTGATGCATTTCTGTCCGCCTGATGAGGATGGAAGGGCAATAAGAACGGCTAAGGATGAGCCACTTAGGTTGATTTGAAACCTCAAGGGAAAATTGTGGTTGGGGGAGGAGTAGAGGGTTGTTTTGATATTTTTTTGAAGTAGAGGGTGGGGTTGTTGTCTGAAATTATGAATTGGGGTTTGAAGATAATGTTGTTCGAGCAGGAACTTTGGGAATAAAGTTCGACATTGGAATTGGAGTCAAATCTTATCGTATTTCAATCTTTAACAGTAATGTCTATGTAGCACGAAAATGGAAACCGACACGGAAACGCAAACACGAAAAAGCCCTTTCTAAAAAATATAGGTTCGAAAACTATGGAGAAACGCGTAAATAATAAAAATTTAGGGGTATATTCATAAATATGAAAAATATGGGGAAACGTGTGAATAATAAAAATTTAGGGGTATGTTCATAAATATGAAAAATATAAAATTTCATACATATTATTTCATTCTTATATAAAACACTAAAAAATATGAATTTTAAAATAAATTTATTGATTGTAAAGTAAATTTACATGAGTAGGTTATTTCAAAACATTAAACAATAGTAAATATGGTTATCGAAAACAATAAAGTTTCATGAAATCTGAAAGTTGTATCATATTTGTTAAATCGTAATAATGTAAGTATATAAAATGGAATAAAACAAGTTTTTATGATATAATAATATTATAAATAATATAAATAATGAATTGGGGTTTTAAAATCTTAGTAGTTTGAATATATTAGAAAGTTTAGTTTTGTGAATGAATTAAAATTAGGTCTTTTGATACGAGGAATTACTAGGAAACGGTTTCAACTTTCATCACAGGAGTTTTCGTACTTCCTAGGAGTTAGTTCACCATGTTACAATGAAATTCACTAATGAATCCACCACTGGTTTAGTTTGTTTCAGTTTGATAAGTTATAGCTTCTTTAATTTAATTAAAATTGTTGGCCATTGAGAGTGTTTTTTTGTGGTGATGGTAACTTTATGCATTTTAAATAGTAAAAGTTGTAGTTCAATAGTTGTAACGGGTTAAGATCATTAAAAGTGCATGAACAATATAACGGTATATGAACTTTAAAACTTGACATAACCTTTACTAACATAAAAGTCAAAATTGTCTTTGACCACCCAAAATACCCATGACTTCACTCGTAGCCGTAAATATCCATGATATTACGTTTTTGTCCATATTTAGTATTTTCCTAATCCATTTTTACCCTGATCCTTACATGTACATCGTTCTTTAACTTCTTACTTCTTGCTCGCACTTTTTTTTCCACTTTGGATCTGACTTTATAATCAATTCTATAAGGTTGAATTACTCTCTATGAGAATTTTCCATGCATTACCCTTGTTTTTCGCTAATCCAAAATCATGAAATTAACTTCCACATTCTCGCACAACAAAATTTTGAAGCTTTATATCACAATCAGCAAACCCTTTCAATCGATGAGTGGACGAAGAAGTATTTTGTATGAGCAGGAATGGATGAAACAGAGAGATAGGTGAATAGAGACAAGGGTAAAAAATGGAAGAGAAAATATTGAAAATGCAGAAAACATAATATCATGGATATTTACCGATTGTGAGTTAAGTCATAGGTATTTTAGGAGGTAAAAGGTAATTTCGATCTTTATGTTAGTAGCGTGTCAAGTTCGTGTACTATCATATCAAATTTAAAAGTTCATATACCATTATGTTAGTAGACAAAAAATTCACGTACTTTGAATAATTTTGAGCCTAGTTATAACTAACATTGTTTTGTCAGTATTATTAATTATGATGTTTTAACTCGTAATTGTAATTCTATTAAATTTTTCAAGAGGTGGGGGACAACCTACACTAGGTCTAGTGATTTATTGTTATTATTTGATTCTCGGATGATATTGCTTTGTTTAAATATACAATTATTTCAGCCTAATTTCTAAACGCAAAAAAGAATATATGTAAGAAATCGAATAACCATATTAAATGAGACACCAATTTAGATACAGCATATTTTATTCTCAAAATGCAATTGAGAGAAAAAATTTCAATTAATAAATTGTTAAATGTTTGGGGTGGCCTTAAAAAGGAAAGATAATTGAGAAATTGCATCTAATGAAGAACAAATTGATAAAGTGAGTACGACACATGTGAGTTAATTGTAATTTACTGGTTTTTGCGGTTGATGCAATTAAAAAATCACAATCATAGACTTGAAACTGCATTTCAATATGAAGAATACAGGTACATTCTATTTAACAACTAGTTAACAAAGTTACCAGGAATGTTAAAAAAAAAAGTTATTCTCATGGACCATCCACAAATCCGATTCCATGGATTGACATGCCATCTAAAGCCCCCATTTTCGTACAAAAAAGTGGATGGGATTTTAATACTTGGGTTTGTGCTTTCCTCCCGTATTATCAAAATTTTGGTGATTGTGTGTTTTTTTAAAACTAATTGTGTGTTTTTTAAACATTTCATACAAGTAGCATTATAAACTAATTTTTTAAATTCATTAAAGAATGAACTAATTTCTATTTATTCATTCGATCCATCATTGTCATAAATTTGATTAAAGTTAACAAATTTATATCCATTTAACATTTACACCAACATAATATAAAATTATTGGGAACATGCGTATTACGGAAATATGGTATCAATGATAATGTAGATTTTATGGTAACTTTATTAAAATAAAATTTTCGTTATTTTTCTCCTATCGTTTGGATAAAAAATACAAAAATGAATTTAATGATAATAAAAAACAAAGTAGAATTTCACCATAACCTACGTAAAATTATCTTCCACCACGAAAAAAATATGTTTCGTTTTTTAAAAAAAAAGGGTCCAATTATCCAATTTTGTTGGCAGACTTCAATAATTAAAATTAAGTCAATGAAAATTAGAAGAAAAAATAAAATCTAAGTTAAAATAAATAATTAAAAAAAAGGCCCCGTCATAATTTTAAATGGATGGACGGCAATAGAAAAAGGAAAAGGGTCCCACAAAAACAAAGACAGACATTACTGAAAAACAGAGCGGGATAATGTGGCGCGTAATACGGTACGACTATTAAAGAACCGCAACTGTCCCTCAAGACATCAACTACCGGTCAAGTATGCTTCTGTCTTCTTTTATTATTGACAAACTAAAAACACTTGACGGTCCTTTTTTTTTTATGTTTACAGTCTTCTCATTTCTTAGGAATAAAAAATACTTAAGTTATGGCGTAAATTACAGTGATTGTTGATTTTGTTTTTAATAAATATATCATATTTTATATTTTATCATTATTGAATTAATCTTTACACTATTGATTGATTATGATAAGAGGTAAAATAATAAAAATTTTGTTTAACAAAATGATCATTAAATACACGTAAAGTTATATACCATCCCATGATACATTTACTGTATCACATGATAATGGAAGTATTTCTCATAAATAAAAAGTAAATCATATTTGATTTATATAAATATATTATATACTTTTTTAAAATAAAAATAAATATATAAAACTGAATTTTGAATAACTACAATAAGAATATAAATCCTAAAAAAGTTACTTAATTAATTCCTATTAAGAATAAGACATAAAAATATGATACTAAAGATAACATGTTCAAGTTCACATTTTAATAGGTTAAGATTTTTCTTTGTTATTATTATAAGTTCAATGGATTAAATATTTTTTAAAAAAAAGAAAGAAACATGAAAACAAATCATTAAAGGATAAAAAAACTAATTCTTTGTTTTGAATTGTGGTTTTCTAATCAAACTATAATTATGTACGACCATTTTAGTGTTTTTTTATAAACACAAATCTGTAAAGGATACAGAATAAATGGTGATTTTATTTTAATAAAGGAAACCTTAATTTGATTTTTATCATCATTGAATCAATGATCGCATCATTGATCCAATGATGATAAAAAGCGACAATAATAAAAATTTAATTTTACACGAAGTCATTGTAGAATCTACTAAAAAATATCTTTATTTTGAATTGTGGCTTCATTAATCATAATATAATTATAAATACAGTTATTTAAATAATATTTTAATAATTGATAGAACACGTAAATCGGAAACGAATTCAGTACTTACCTTTTTTGTATGCCCAAGATCGAAGAACGCCCCATCGAATGCTGAATTGGATTCATCTCACGATTTGTCTAAGTATGGATGTGTATCCACAATTTCTACAGCGACGATGATCTATAACAATCGATTTGCGTTGTGAGGTACAAAACCCCGGGAAAGAGAAAATTGATTGGAAATTGGAATAAAATTGATTTGAACTCAATGAATTCTATATTTGAAATTGCAGTATACATTTCATTTGTATAAGAAATGAAATTGATTAATTACTATTAAATCCTTAAATTAATTATTTGTAATTAATTCTTTAAGTTCTGTAACTTTTCAATTTAGTCAAAATAATTAAAGAGGATCGAATTTTTTGACCTGATTGCCCCGTTCACTGGTGGATCAGGTATTTCCAACAATAATTAATTTATAAATTTTAATTTTTTTAGGTTGGGAAAATAAGGTTCAATATAACCTGTTGGGGAAAAACCACGTTTGTCCGATTGATGCTTTGGTAAAATCTGTTGCCTAATCATTTTTATTCAGGTGAAATATAATTTTAATAAATAAAAATATAAATAATTTTGATGGACAATGAATGCGAAAATAGCGTTAAATAACGTTAATCATTTTTTAAATAAATAAAAATAAAGATCACATGTTCGAATCTACATTTGGATACAATTTATTATTATTATTATTATTGTAATTAAAAAAAGAAAAATGAGGATGACAATTTGACAAATATCATCGCAAGCAACCTTCAATTTGAAGCATATAATTCGACAAATATCATCGCCCGCCCAAATTTAAAGTTATAAACTTCATCTTATATTACCAGAAAATAATTATTAACCATTAGTAACCTTCAATTATTTACCCTTTTTACGAATAGCAAACCCAAATTTGAATCTCTTAAATATAAGATCAACAGATCGTATCATATAAATGATATGGATCAATATGGTTATAAATTACAATTATCAATTAAAAACTGAACGTTAATAATAATGTTGAATTATGAAACAATTCTACAAATCCGCACTTATACATTCAAATCCATAATACTGTATATTTTTATGTGGATTAGACATAAAAGCAACAAGAATATAATTTTACTGGAGCATATGATAAAAAATAAAGTAATGTGGAAAATCCCAAGCTGCAATCTGTATAATTAATGGCATGAACGCCACATAAAAAAACCAAGGTTCCCTACTTTTCATTTTTCAAACAGAGTAAGATGACTGAATTTATAATTAATGTAAATTAAGTGAAACACAATGGAGAACGAGGTTGCACAAACCAGTAAAATAGAAAATTAGAAAATATGAACAGTGTTATAAAAGTTTGTTGTGAATAGCAGGATATGCAAGAATCAGTTGATTCTATATTATTTTTAATATTTATTAATACAATAAAATTATAAAACTAATTAAAATATTAAATATCAAAAGCATTGCCAGCTCATCAAACACAGACAAAGTAAACCGAAACAAATGGAAAGCAGGTGCTGTCCTGATTTCGCTTTTTCAATTTCCAGGCTAATCCCTCTCTTCTCCTTCAGTTCAGTTCTCAAACGCCATTCTCATAATTAACCTATCATCCGATTATTTCCCATAATTTGTGAGTCTACTTTCTTCTCTCTTTTTCTTTTTTCTGATCTGTGCGCTCATTTCTGTAAGATTTTCTTCCATCACTGGAATTTTTTTTATATATTTGTATATTATTTCATCTATTGTTTTACGTTCTATCGGTGGAAAGTTTAGTACTTGAATCTAATGAAAAGGCCACACTGCTTTTCATTCCTTATTTTTTTTGGGTGATATTGTCTTGTATTATTAGATTAATGCTATTTCTTGCTTCGCTTGTTAGCCACGGGAAGCACAGAAAAGCTTTATTGTTTTTTTTTTTAAAAACTTTCGGATTGATTTGATTTCCTTTTTATAAATGCTTAGATTGCTTGTTTTTGTCCCGTAGCCCTCTTATCCTTGTTTTAGTTTTTAGGACCTGGATCCTGAGCAATGGACTCTAAAAAACCTAATAATGAATCAAATACGGTTATTTGAATTCCATTTTTTCAGTATTTCATTCTTTGATTCAGGACAGCTTAAGTAGGATTATTGCAAAGGGAAGGTTAACTTGGATATTAATGAAATTACAGGGTGACTAAGTTGATGTTAAAGAAGGGATTGTAGTGATAATGGCTTGTAAAGGGTGCTTGGAGTGCATACTGAAGCTCCTAAATTTTGTGTTGACCCTTGTTGGTCTTGGCATGGTTGGGTATGGGATCTACTTGTTTGTTGAATATAAACAAGCAGCCGATGATCCCGCATTGGCACCTGTTAGTGATGTTATGGATTTTGTAAACCTTGGCCGTCCAATGCTAATGGCGCTGTCCCTTTCAGAAAGTATCTTTGATAAGCTCCCAAAAGCTTGGTATGTTCCTTTTCGATTGTTACTCTTGGATTGTGAATATGCGATTTTGATGTGTTAAGAGTCTGAATCCTGTGATTATTTCTTGTATTGTTTAACGCGGAATAAAGTGGTTGGTACATTCCTTAGGGAATTTTATTTGTTGCAGCATATGCAGTTAAGAGATTAGGATAATATAGTTGGAAAACAAAAAAAAGTTCGAATGGTGGGGGAAGCATCATCTATGTTATTTGGATAATTGCTCTATTTTAAGGCATTCACGGCTCGTTACATCAATTCCATGTATTTCATTTTTATTTTTTAGCTATGAATCTGTCAGCACAGAAAGAAGTTTCTTTAATAGAGTAAGATAGTGGGTTTTTATATTTATTTGGTGTAATTTGAAGTTATTTTTCCTTTTGTATGCAGTTGGGTACAATAATCTGTTCTTCAGTAAGACCTTCTTTGCCTATGCCTATGTTATTGATGAGAATCTTTGGACGATAGTGATCACAACAATCCACAATCAATAATCCAGAGCATGCATATTTCTGTGTGTAGTAGAATTACTTTTGACCAATGTTGCATGGGTACGTAAAAATAAATGGGTGCATTGTAGAAGTAGGTTTTTGGCAAAACATTAATTGTAAGATATAAAATGTTCCTTTTATTAAGTCAGATAGAATTTTTTTAGTGTTAAGTAATCAAGTTTAAAGAAGGTGAGAATCATGGTGATAGTGTAGAATTCAGTGCAAGAAAAAAATGCACAAGATTCCAGTACAGTATATTAAAAAACTCAATTTAGGAGAGAAAAACATGTGACACGTCTATATGTTATAGACAAGAGGAGGTGTCCAACTTTCAGAAACTACGTGAGGATGTGTCTAACTGAGCATCCCACATAATCGGTGTCAGAAACATGTCTGGCGTGGGACACAACATCAATCATGGCTTTTCATACAAGGTTATTTAGCATATCTAGAGTTTATTCTCTTTGTTGCTAGTATTTCCTTTGTGATCCTCTGTATGTTCTAGTAATGGTTTTTTGAGGTGATTTTTAGGCCATATGCATGTCTGTTAATCTCTTTCATTTGATTTTTTTTCTAATGTGGAACATTTAATTCTTTAACATTATTGGTATTTATCTCACGGATGCATGGTGTGGAAAAATTAGTTTTAAAAAATGTACACACTTGGTGTAGTATGTTTTGGAAACAAACTTGCATGATTAGTTGATGTGTACATTCACTATCATTTTTTGAATAAATATGGTTGATGTGTTTCACATGTAGAGGTAGGCATTTTAATGATCAATTAGATGTGAATCTAAAACATGGGTTTAAGTAGCTTTTCTCATTATATGTGATCGCTGTGATGATGTTTGGAGTTTCGTAATAAGCATTTCTTAATTTTCTGATTTTCTATGTCTGTATTGAGAGTAGTAGGTCTATGATTTAAAACTTATAACAATAGAATTCGTGTTGGATTGTAATCAGAAACCAATAAGTTAAAGTAAGAGTTTCAAACTAAAGATTGCATATGTTCTAAACTTGTACTCAAACTAAAGCTTATCATATGTTTTGTTCTACTTCTTTTGTTATCATGAAAGGTTTGATTTTTGTGCTTAGAGTTGCTGTCTTTAGTGTCGAATGTCAAAGGTGAGTGAAATTTTGGTTTTACAAAAATCTTTATATCAGTGCTCATATGATCAACTCAAATGTTAATAAGCCATCCCTGAACTGCTGAGTACTAATAATACATCATTCACTTGTGCAGGTTCATATACTTATTCATTGGTGTTGGAGCAGTTCTCTTCATCATCTCTTGTTTTGGCTGTATTGGGTCTGTAACAAGGAATGGATGCTGTCTGAGCTGTGTATCCAAATCACATGTCTACTTTATAATGTGTATTGCCGATACTTTGAAACTTCTCTTTGCAGGCATCTTGATATGTTGAAATGCATCCTACATATACGTACCATTTGATTTTCTCTTCTCTCGGTCAAGTAACTTTTATGACTTATTCTACTGGAGAACTTATGAGAGAGATTTGATACACTTCATTTGCATATGCTAGTATTTAATTTTGTAATGTTTGGTTTCCTTAAGAAGCTTAGTATTCAGTATTGGTTATCTTGTTGATATTGGTAGAACTTGGATGTGCTGCTTTCATTTTCTTTGACAAAAGTTGGGAGCAAGTGAGTTCTGTATTTCTCCTTTTTGCTTATATATTTATTCTGTTCTTGGAATCTAATTTGTTCATCTAACTGGTGCTGTGATGTATATATCAGGAACTTCCGACAGATAAAACGGGGAATTTTGACATGATTTACAAATTTCTGAAAGAAAACTGGAAAATTGTGAGATGGGTTGCTCTTGGTGTAGTAATCTTGGAGGTAAGTTCAAAACTTTCTCATTTGTGTTAAACTTATTAGCAGATCTGATGTAACTAATCCAGTTAATGTTTCAAAAATTGTGTTAAAACCAAACATATCTGATGTAACTATGTTGGGATGTGGTGTTATCTCACATTGGTAACAAAAGTGGTATACAAGTGGAGTGAATTGGACCTTAACACAAACCAATTGGTTTGGTTTTAGATGGGCTCAACCCCACTTGTAAACTCAGATCCGCACTCTTCAGGCCTACATGGTATTAGAGCGAGAGAATGGCCTGAAAGCCAGAAAATCTTGGGTTCGTGTTTAAAAGTCTGGTAGAGTTTGGGCTAGCAGGGAGCCTAGACCTGTATTTGAGGCTCTAAGAAGATAGGTCGAGGAATGTTTGGCAAGTGGTAACTAGTCTAGGCCCATTTGCACTTGAGGGGGAGCGTTGGAGATGTGGCGTTATCCCACATTGTTAATATACAAGAACAAAGAGTTGTATATAAGTGGAGTGAATTGAGCCTTAACACAAGTCAAGTTTTGTGTTAGATGAGTTCAAACCCAATTGTATACTCACTCAAGCTAGTACCAAGCCCAACACTCACAGATTCTTTACAAACTAGGACCCTGTTCTTTTGGACTATTTTAAAATTGTGCTAAGACCAAACAATAAATGGCAAAAGAAGAACAATTTTAAATTAACAATCTAGCTTTCAACATGACTCATTAGCTATGTAAAAGCATCTTTCTTCTCTTTCATTATGATAAACTTCATTCATCAATTAGATTTGGTACATAGGCTCTGATGGGCTTGACAAACAAGCTAAAATGAAATGGATTAGTTTCGAGTCCCATTTCATATTGATGCTATAGCTAATATCAACGTATTACGTCAATTAAGTTAGAATTTTATAATCTTATAAATATTATATTCTTTTGCACTCAATACCACACAAGTGCAGGCACTGCTGTTTGTGCTGGCAGTAATGGTGAGGGCAGCAAACAGGCCAGCAGATTATGACAGCGACGATGAGCTAATAGCACCAAGACAACAGATGCGGCAGCCATTGATTAGTAATCCAGCAACTGGTGTGCCGGTCACTCCCACCCTTGATCAGCGCCCTACCCGGAATGATGCTTGGAGTGCCCGCATGAGAGAAAAGGTACACCACATGTTCTCATCTTTAGCTTATTTTCCGATCTCTCCTATACTTTCCAAAATGTTGATCATAAGTCCCTGCACTTTGATGTGCCTTTTCATCCATAACTTTTATTATCGGACAGCATTGCTCTGATGGTGTAGTTCTTGTTTTTGAGTTTAAGTTCCATCTTGGATGGTGGAGACATTTTTTTATTAATAATTTTCCATGACAAATATGACTACACAGAATTTTTTTTTTTGTAAAAAAATGTGCTCGAGTGGCTCCTATGCGGCAGCTTTATTTCATCTTTAATTGACAGTAAGAGTCATTCGTGATGGAGCTGTTTAGAACTTAGATAGGATAAAATGAAATCGAAGTCTACATTATTGTGAAGAATCATGAAGTCGAAGTCTACATCATTATCTGTACATTTTTTACAAGTGCATGAACTGTTTTCGATATAGCAATATTACATTATTTTTCTACAGTCTCACCATCACACTACAAGGAATCTGGGGAAATTATAGCAAGAATCAAGTTCCCTTGCATGAATGACAATTGTCTCATGAATTATTTAAATGAAAGAAAGCAATAGTTAAAAGTAATTTCATGAAACACTTGTCATTCATGTAAGGGAAATGTCCTTGAGACCTGGTCCTTGCTATAGTTTCCCCACAATGTGATTATGATGTACAAAATTTTCAAATAGTGAATCCTGGTACTTGCTAATATTTTTTAATCTATTCTTTTACTCACAATTTATTATTAGTTTATTTTATCATTATTATTATTGTTATTGTTATTGTTATTATTATTGTTGTTGTTATTATTGATGTTAGTTGTTATTGTCGTCGATAGCTCTAATCCTAATTATGGTACTTTCATTCCAGTATGGACTTGATACTTCGGAGTTCTCGTACAACCCATCGGAATCGCATAGGTTCCAACAAGTACCCACACAGCCGACGGAAGAAAGGAGCAGATGCAATATTATGTGATCATTTTTTGTTGGATGTCGTAAATTTGGTTTCCATGTGACACTTTTGTTGTTCGAGTTTGTGTACATTACACATTGTCCGAGTTTACACATTCATACCCTTCTTTTTATCTTCTGAAAGAAGTCTTCTTTTTGTGTATGCACAATGATTAAGTTTTCAGAATCATATTCTTTTTCTGCTTTTGAATCATCCATGATTAATTTCTCACTTCGCCAGGTTTGCTTTTCAGTTTTGGTTTTTCGGTAGCGGTTTGAGGATAGGGAAAAAAGATGTCACATCGGACTTCCGTATTTGTTTTGTCTTCTGTTTTTCTTCTAGCCTGAAATTATCACTTCAAAAATGGCTATTTTTAAAATTAACTTGGCAGATTGAATTTATTACCAAAGTGGAATCATGTTGGGCAATGTAATAATCTCTCCTAGTGGTGAACTGTTCATTATGTTTCATGTAAATCAGAAGTGGTTATGTGGTATGCTTTTATCTAAGATGAGTGAGGGGTTTAACATGTCTTCAAGTCGTTTAGTCCAAGCGAACATTTTAATTCTTAATAAATATTTTGAACCAACTCGAAATACAGCCTAAAAACCTTGGAATTTCGTAATTGGGTATTTTCATTTGAATATTTTATGGTAATAATATATTTTTTTATATGAATTATGCATAAAAAGTTTAAAAAATGAATTTTACTTTCATTCTTACAATAAACTAAAATGTGCCCACTATATTTTACATCAAAACACTTTCCATAACGTAGACCTTAAAAATTAAAAATTCCAATATTGCGAGTCATTTTCAAAAAGAATATGAATTAATTTTGCAAAGCCAACTAATGCAAAGCTACGCAATATTTCACAACCAAGTGGTACAAACCAAAACACCAAATAAAAAAGAAACTGATCGTAAAGTGGGCTTATTATAACAAAAGATAAACAATTAGGATATTAATATTGGTGATATATAGGGGAGATTGGAGAAGTGTTCTGATTGTTAAGCGACAAGCCGCCATGACAACATCTTCTTTTAATTGGGTTTTTGATCTTTTTATTCTCAAGCTATTATATAACATAACCATTAATTTGAATTTATGTTTTCAAAACTATTGTCACAGAACTCTGATTTCATAATTATTTTTTTGTAAATAATAATAGTGTTTTAGTTAAAATTTCGGTTATTAGATTTTAAGAAAATTCAATGGTGAAGATCACTTATGTGACAAAGTGTGATAACCTTAATGTGACGATATAACATTTCTAAAAATTATTTTATATTATTGAATTTTTTGATTTGATGCGGGGATTAAGTTCAACTTAAATCCAGGGCGGTGGCTGACTGGCTAGGGCAGTTGCCTCATCTCTACAACTGGGAAGTGTCATTGGATGCTTCACTTTTGGAAAAACAACATTGAATAGTATTTGTACGAAGGTATTGAAGATAGATTAAAATAAAAAACACCAAATATTTGGTAGAGGTAATTACTTAAAAAATGTTGAAACGTTGTATTTCTTAAATTGCTTCACCGTGGAGAGCATGTTAATGTATTCAACATTATTTCAATGTGAAATCGCATCAATATTAATATTTTTATATGAAAATATATTTGCTATCGTCTAATTATTGTTTATAATTATCAATCAATGATACATAGTAATCATAAATGTACATAAAAAACAAATGATATTGAAAACTGGAATTGCCAAATTGGGAAAGAATACTTGTTGGTAAGAAGTAAGTAAGAATAAAAATCCATCCCATAATAAGCAATTCAATTGAACAAGCAGTAGGGGTTTGGTATATAATTTTTGGGTTAGCAAATACGTATAATTACAGTAAATTAGAGACCATTAATTACTTTAAATATGTATGGTGCCAATTACTAAACAAATATTCATTCTGTACTTTTGAATATATATTTGACCAACAATTATTAATTTTAGTTGCTTGCGGGACAAGATATCTTACCAAAATTAATCAATTTTCAAGCATATAATTATGTATGGATAATCGTCTCTTTCTGCTATACATGTATGAAAAATTGTCATATAAAAAAATCTTGGTTTATGGTGAATGCATCTCATCATTAATTGAAAATAATAAACTTTATTCATTTTACAACATATTATTTTATTCTTTTACTGATCAAATTAATAATCCTAGTTCACATTGAATCCACTTGATAGATAGAATAAGCATGCATAATCATTTGCCGATGTTAAAAAATTACTAAATGAGGCAGGTATTAATAGAAAAACAAATGTTGATTTTGTAATGTTAGGCCTGGTTAGATAAATGATATTTAGTACTACATGTCTATAACAGTTTAACTAATTCTTTGATATAATAAGAACTCTAATTTTTGCTAATACATCTAGAAATAAAACAAAATATCTAGTTAGTTTGGTATGTTTTTTTATCAGTCATAGAAAACTTAGAGCAACAGAATCCTTTCTTTTTTTTGTTTCTTATTGTTTGATAGAATGAAAAAGAAAAGTTTGAATTTTATTTTTGATGAATCAAATTCAAGGTTTGGTGGAATATAGAATAATTGTAGAGTACCATGCCCTCAAAAGTGGTGTACGTGAGTTGAGTAAAACATCATGCTGCTGATACCATGTAAAGAGTATGCTGACTTTGAAACTATTATTTTTGATAATTGAGTGGATATATAGTTCAAACTATTTATATGTATGTATATAAGATATATATAGTTCAAACTATTTATATGTATGTATATATATAGTTCAAACTATCTAACATATAAATATTAACTTTTATATATATATACACACACCATCTATAGCAAGCTTAATATTATTTGCTAGTACAAAATCGATATTAAGACTTTAAATATGGACCTACGACTTTCCCGCCTATCAAAGATCTTGTTCATATGGATTTGGTGAAAGCGAAAATAATGTTGAAAATGAGAGTGTCAGTCTAATAATTAGCAAGAATAGTACTGATTTAGTTATAAGAGGAAGTTCAAATGATCTTAATATAACTCAAAAATACTTTTTTTTGTGTTTTCGGAAAACATGATTTGGCTTAAGATTGTCAGTTCGAATTGAATCACAATTTTTCCATAGAACTTTCTTGTTACTAATTTATCAAAACAAATAGATGAATGGTCGTTCAATGAAAAATCATTTAATAATTTTATTTTCCTTATTGATACTTGATTCATGCTCCAAATGAGCTGGGCATGAAGGGAGTGTGCCTGATATTCCATATTGTTTGAAACTTGAACATTGTTGCTCCTCGTTGTATCATTGGAAATATCTTACATTTTTATTCGTGGTGCATAAGTTGGAAATTTGATTTGTATTGGTTGTACAAAGAGAAAGGAGAATATGAGAAAAGAATGTGAAAGGTGGGGCGTTCCCCATATGAACAGGTCCTTAGAGCATGTCCAACCATTTTTCCCATTTTCCATTCCCCAAATCCCATTTTGCAGGATCTACAGTGTTTTTGCTTCAACCATCTTCCTCATTTTCCATTCCCTATTTCAGATTCCAATAAAGTAATAATATTTTATTATTATTATATTAATTTCTATTGGATTCTGAAGAATATATTATTTTGTAAGTTCTGAGTTCAGAAGAACGTCATCCTAGAAGCACAATGATTAATCAGAAGAACTTGAAGATATGTCTCAGAAGAATCACTCATCACTCAGACCGTGAAAAAGCCCCTCTGAGTATTGCCAAAGGTCAACTCAATCTTTCGGTGCCAAAAAGTCAAAACAACTGACTTAGCATTTAATGCCTCCGCGCGCCTTGGGCTTACGTCTGTTACAAAATAAAATTTGCTGCAATTTCAGGAACAAATCTCACCTACTATGCTGAAACATATCTGCAAGTACAAAGTGGACCCGCAAAATCAACCAAATACAGTATGGTGCAAATCAGACCTGGATGATCTCTCTAACGAATTGTTAACGGAAACAAGACTGAAAGACAACGGCAGTATTTCTAGCAACGATCCTTATTTCAACGGAAAAATGCTCTCCCTCTATAAAAAGAAGTTTTCCCGCATCTGAGAAGGTTGCCGAATCTTA
>CATIWQ010262499.1:0-19620 GCA_949673415.1 Euphorbia schlechtendalii | reverse complement strand
TTGAAAAGAAGTATCAAGGTGAATTCTCAGCACCAAGACAAAAGATCTATAAGGAGTATGGATACAAGTATGATGTATATAATCATCAGAAAGGTTGTTATCAGAAAATGACTCAGAGAAATTCACAAGCTAGAAGAAGAGTCATATCTCAGAAGCAACCACTTCAGGAACCTTTTGATTTATTTCCATCTCCCAGAATGCTTCAAAAAGAGATGGCCAGAGAAGCTGCAAAAGTCTTCTGCAACTTCTGTGGAAAGAAAAACCACACAACTTCTATGTGTAGATTTAAGAACGGCTTTTATGATTCTTATGATTGGCCTAATTTAACTTATAATGCACCCGAACCCAAGGGAAACTGGGTTCGAAGATTTTAACCACTTACTTTTGCAGGTAAGTCTTAAATCCACAGAAGGTCAACAAATCTGGTATATAGACAGTGGATGCTCAAGACACATGATAAGAGATGAGACAACATTCATCTCATTATAACGTAAAAGATATGGAAACATAAGCTTTGGGGATAATAAAAAGGGTAAAATCATCGGTAAAGGAACCATTGGAGCAGAAATCAAAATTGAAGAAGTCTCCCTTGTGGATGGATTAAAGTTCAATCTTCTGAGTGTTGCTCAGCTGTGTGATCAAGGAAGGAAAGTCATCTTTTAACTTAGAAGGATGCTCCATCATTGATTGTAAGTCAAATAAAACCCTAATATATGCTCCTAGAGTCAATAATGTGTTCATAATTAATCTAAATGATAAATCAAAGAAAGAGATATGCTTAATGACTAAAGAAGAAGAGTCATGGCTATGGTATAGAAGGTTGGGACATGCTAACATGAATCTTCTGACCAAATTAGTTAAACAGAAACTTGTTGAGGGTTTACCAAGTTTAAACTTCAAAAAGTATCACTTGTGTAATGCTTGTTAGTATGGAAAGCAATTTAGGAAGAGTTTTAAATCTAAGTCTGACTTCTCAACTAAAAGAGTCTTAGAACTACTCCATCTAGACCTGTTTAGCCCTGTTCTTCCCATGAGCATGGGTGGACATAGGTACACCATGGTTGTTGTGGATGATTATTCCATATATACATGGGTTATCCTACTGAGTAGTAAGGATAAAGCCTATGAAGGGTTTTCCAAATTATGTAATAGAATTGAAGTAAAACAAGAACTCCTTCTATCTAAGATAAGAAGCGATCATGGTAGAGAATTTGAAAATAAATTATTCACTGGCATCTGTGATGCAAGAGGAATTGAACATAATTTCTCTACTCCTCACACCCTTCAACAAAATGGTGTTGTTGAGAGGAAGAACAGAACCTTAGTTGAAATGGCCAGGTCAATGTTGAGTGACAATAACCTTCCCAAATATTTTTGGGCAGAGGCCGTCAACACTGCTTGTTACATATTATACAGGGTTAACATTAGATCAGAGATTAATGAAACTCCTTATGAAATATGGAAAGGTAGAAAACCTAAAATTGGATACTTTAAAGCATTCGGATGCAAATGTTTTGTATTAAAGAATAAAGAACAACTGGGCAAGTTTGATCCTAAAGCTGATGAAGTAATATTTCTTGGCTACTTAACACATAGCAAAGCTTACAGAGTTTTCATAAAAAGAACATCAACATTGGAAGAGTCAGTGCATGTAGATTTCGATGAAACTAACCATGTAGGTATAAGAAAGAACTCAGAGGAGGATGGAGGTTCTGCCTTACATAAACAATCCTTTGAGTCAATAGAAAAAGAAAATTCAGCAAAGGATGAACCAGCTGAAATCAAGTTCTCAGAACATGAAGATGATGAAAGGCAACCAGAAGCAGTAGAGGTACCTACTCACCATGATCTGCCCAGAGAAATTAGAACCAAGAAGGACCATCCTGAAAGATTGATCCATGACGCACCTCAGAATCCCATACTTACCAGAAGATAACTCAGCAGAATGATAAGTCATCCAGCATTTGTCTCAATCATAGAACCAAAGAAATTTGAAGATGCAGAACATGATGAAAGCTGGATGATGGCTATGCAAGAAGAGCTAGACCAGTTCACTAGAAGCGATGTATGGGATCTTAGCCCAAGGCCAAAGAATAAATCTATCATTGGCACTAAGCGGGTATTCAGAAACAAGCTTGATGAAGAAGGAAACATAGTGAGGAATAAAGAAAGACTTGTGGCACAAGGGTACAATCAACAAAAAGGGATAGACTATGATGAAACATTCGCTCCAGTAGCTAGACTTGAAGCAATAAGAATCCTATGTGCCTTTGCATCTCATATGGGATTCAAATTATATCAAATGGACATAAAGAGTGCCTTCATTAATGGATTCATATTAGAAGAAGTCTATGTTCAGCAACCACCAGGCTTTGAAGACTCAAAATTTCCCCATCATGTATACAAATTGAAGAAAGTTTTATATGGTCTGAAGTAAGCACCCAGAGCCTGGTATGAAAGATTAACTAGTTTTCTCGCCTCAAAGGGGTACATTAGAGGCAAGACAGACACAACTTTATTCATTAGAAGAAAGAATAAGGATATTCTTCTTGTCCAGATCTATGTTGATGATATCATCTTTGGAGCCACTGATGAAAGGATGTGTAAGGAATTCAGTTCTCAAATGAAACTTGAATTTGAGATGTCAATGATGGGAGAATTAACCTTCTTTCTGGGACTCCAAGTCAAACAAAGTTCACATGGGATATTCATAAATCAATCCAAATATACCAAGGTGATTCTGAAGAAATTTGCTATGGAAGATGGAAGGGAAATGTCAACTCCTATGGCTTCCAACACCATACTCAGCAAAGACTCAGAAGGCAAGAAGGTCGATCAGAAGATGTTCAGAGGAATGATTAACTCTCTACTATATCTTACTGCAAGCAGACCTGACATTCATTATGCAGTCTATTATTGCGCAAGATACCAAAATGATCATAGAGAATCACATCTGAGCGCAGTTAAAAGAATCCTCAGAGCTTGGAACCATTGAAGCTGAATTATGGTATCCAAATAATGAAGAATTCTCATTAAAAGGATTCACTGATGCTAACTATGGAAGAGATCAACTGAAAAGGAAGAGCACTACTGGAGGATGTCATTTTCTGGGAAACAATATCTTTTGTTGATACAGCAAGAAACAGACCTCAGTAGCTCTATCTACTATAAAAGCTGAATACATGGCTGCTGGAAATTGTGTTGCACAAGCACTATGGATCAAACAGCAACTCGAAGACTATGGAGTCAAGTCAGAATGCATAGAGATTCTTTGCGATAACAAGAGCTCAATTGATCTGTCAAAGAATCCATTTCTGCATAGCAGAATGAAACATGTTAACATCAGACACCATTTTATAAGAGATCACATTCTCAAGAAAGACATTAAGCTGGTATAAATCTCTACAAAAGAACAAAGAGTTGACATCTTTACCAAACCTCTGAGCAAGGATCAATTTGCCTTCCTAAAAAATGGTAAATGCTGAAACCGTCACTTTGGTAAATTACTTTTCCATCCCTCTGAAACCACCTCTATATAGGAGAAAAGACTGTTAATCATCCAAACACTTTACCAAAATTCTCAGAGCTTTTCTCTTTCGCTAAGAAACCATTTCTTCTCTCAAAAACCTTAATTCCTTCAACCTCTCTTACAAAAATGGCACCCAAGAGAACCAGATCATCAAAAGCTGATCCTAAAGAGCAAGTTGTGATAAAAATCCCTCCAAAGACCTTTGAACCTATTCTATATAGGTCAAATCCCTCTACCATTATACCCTAGCGATTTCTGGGAGATAATGCGTTTCTTGAAGCACCCATATTTAAACCAACCATCGAATTTCATCAATTCGGAACATGGCTAAGGCTGAAAGAGTAAACCTTCCCAAAGATAGTATCTGAGTTCTACAAAAACCTTCAAAGGTGTACTGTAAGCGATGAGGAACTAAAGACCCAGGTGAAAGGAAAGGAGATAGTAATTACTCCTGCCTATTTAAAGAAGCTGTTAAATTTGAAGGATGAAGGAGTTGCTCTAAGAAGATGATGTGAAGACACAACTCAGTATGATAGGAAGGAATTTATGCTAGAAGGATGGTTCGGGGAGAAAATTAGCACCCACATGCTTTAGGAGCCAAGATATTGGTAGTTTATTATGGCTCATCTTCTTCTTTAGAAGATGAATTCAACAAATGCTGTCTCTGGATATGAGCACTGCATCTTGGTGCATCTGGTCGAGAAGAGAAAGGTCAACTGGCCTATTATCATAATGCAGCATATGCTTCACCACAAGTTTACACTTGGTGGTTTAATCAGCAGAATTGTGGCATCATTCGAGATTGATTGCTTAGATGAAGAAGGATTGATGGGTAGTGAGATTGTGAGGGAGACCTTCGATAAGAAGGTAGATTACAGTATGAAGTGAGATAGGGAAGAAGCCCTGAAGAAGGATTTGGCGAGAAAGCAAAGGGAGGAGGGGTTGAGAGCTGCCAAGAAAGGAGAAGTGGCTAAAGGGGTGGAGGAAGTCTCCCCCAAGAGGCAGAGGGAGCCTGTACTGAGAAAGGAGGAAATCCCTAGAGCTAAGAGAAGCAGAATCAGCAGAAGTAAGGCACTTGCTGCTGAGGGAGTATTAATAACTCCTGCTGAAGTCATTGAAGGGAAGGCACAATGAATTACCTACTCCATGAATAAATTCAAGTATGTGCCAGAGTTAGCAGGGGAAGTTAACTCAGAAAATGAAGAGGATAACCAACCTATCAGCATCCTCACAAAAAAGAAAACGAGGAGAGTTTGATCCTGAAATGGTCATCCAAACGAGGATGAGGATGAGTATGTTGAAGAAACGGTGGAGGAGGTGAAGAAAGTTGAGGAGTTTAAGGAAAATGAAGAAGAGAAGGAAGAAGAAAAGAAGGAGAAAGCCAAAACTTATGGTGAAACTGTAGTTGCTGAAGATGATCCTGAAAAGGAAGATATGATTACGGCCTACAATCAAAGCATAGTGGAGGTCTTTACTAATATGCCTAGAAAGGGTACAGTGGGAGATATAAGGATAGCAGTTGCAGAAGCTGAAAAAATGGCCATGACAGCAAGATAGAAGACGCCAGCTCCAGAAGAGTTCACTAGCAAGTTGAAGGAGAATAACACCTCTGAGATAGAGGATGATAACTCAGAGGAAGTGGATGGCAAGGTCTTGGAAGGGACCTCAGTGGATTTTGATTTGACCTTAGGGGCTCTTCCAATGGCACTTAGTCCAGTTCCTCTAAAAGTAGCAAATCCCACTAACTTCCTGCTAGAGAAGAAGCCACCATCTCCTCTTCTGGATCAACAAAAGTTAGTATTTGATCCATCTCATCTCTTCACCGCCTCTATGGAGACACCAAAAAAATTTCTATCTACTCCAGGAGGGTACCCAACAGCAGATACAGATCCTCTTAAAGTAGCAGTATCTATCACTCAAAAGATATCAAGAGAGATAGAGGCTAAGGAGCAAGAAGCTAAGAAAGCTGAAACTCCTAAGGGGGTTGATAAGCCTGAAGAGAAGAAGGATGAAGTTGAAGAGAAGAAGGATGAAATTGAGGGGGAGAAGAATGAAGACAAGGGGAAAGAGACTCATAAGCCATCTTTGCTGAAAGAGAGTGTGCCAAAGGAAGATCTGTTCCTATCCGCTCTTCAGAAGGAGGAAGCTCAGAGGATTGTAGTGGCTGAATGGAGTGCTCAGCCATCAGCATCAGATCCTGCTGATGAGTTCATTGCTATGGCCCGCTCTGTATTTGACAAACACAACATAAGACCAGAGGAAATAAGGGAGGAAGTTGTGCTGGAGGATGATTCAGATGATGAGGTTCAGATTATGAGTAAGCTTAAGACTCAACAGTAGCAACAACAACAACAGCATCCTTCTGTGCCAAAGGTTCTAGAAGATCCCAACAGCTCCATCACTCTAATCTCCAGACCTATGGAGTAAAGGATCTTTGAAGATGAGTCTTTTGATAGTAGAGGATGGATGGTTGGTGATATTGCTGAGGGAGAAAATCCTAGCACCTCTGTTCCCATCAACTCTCTTCACCATATGGGAAAGACTCTTGACGATCTCCTAACCATGGCCCTTCGCCTCAACAACTCCATAATAGATTTGAAGCTTGCCCCCTTTAATTGTCAACTGGCCTAGAGTGTGGCTCTCATCTCAGAACAGGCGCAAATCATCATGGAAAGAGCTGACAAGATCCCTTTACCAAGTCAAATTAGCTCTCAGCTGATCAAGCATTTGCAGCCACTCATGGAGAGCAGGCTCAGTAACTATGTGGATATCTTGCAGTCTCTTGAAAAGTTAAATAGCATAATGGAAGATAGTGAGAAGGGGCTGATGATAATCCATAGTGAAGTTAGTGGGGGGAAGGAGATCATTCAGAAGTAAATAGTAGATGTAATCTCTACTCTGGGGAGTGCCATTGAGCATACAATAACTGAATACTCCATGGGGCTGAAGAGTGAGGTGCAGGCGCTCAGGACTCAGAATGCCTTCTTTGTGTGGTAGCAGGAGAAGATCCAAGATAGTTTTGCTGAGATGTTGAAGCATATGAATGACTCCAAGGCTGAAACTCTCAAAGCTATTGCGGATTCAAAAAGGGAGTTAAAGTCTGAGATCTTAAAGGCTGTTGAAGATACTCACAAGCAGATCATTGACACCACATTTTCTTAGAAGAATGAGGTTGTTGACGAAATAAAGGAACATATTCAGAAGTATGCCGCTACCGTTACCAAGACCACAATCGAAGCTAGAGATATAGTGGTGGCAAGGAATGCAAATACTTTAGAGGCCCTTCAGAAGTGCATTGATGGGCTTAGTAATCATCTTGGTGGACTATCTCTGCACTCCTTCTACTCACTTGACAGTGAGATCGTTCCGTTCCTACAACATCTGGCAAATGGGCTAAACACTCAGTGGATATGGAATCAGAATGCTCTCCAAGTGATCCTTGAAAGCATTTTTCCCTCTGCTCCCAGCAAAGCTACAAGGCTAATTCAGCAGATTATCCCTCTTCTATAAGCAAACGCAAAGGCTATTCAAGATGTCATTCAGAAGTTTGCACTTGATGAGTAGAAGATAATTGCTTAGCTTGTTGGTGCTGAGTGGAGGGAGAAGGACAAGCTCAGCTTCAAGGAGATCTGGGAAAGATGGATGATTTCCAGCCAACCCTCAAGCAGCGGCATGGAAGTAGATCAACTAGAGAAGACTCATCAAGATGATTTTCTAGCACTTAAAGAAAAACCTCTGTAATTTTGAATTCATCTTCTGTAAAAACTTTGTAAACAAACTCTATCAATAAAAAGTTTTTACTTTTGTTCAAAAGTACAACTCCTTGTTGTACTAACCTTCTTGTACCCTATTAATCAGAACATATGCATTAGATTATGCGGGAGTATGAGGGAGCAAGTGCATCCTGTGTTTGACTTCACTCAGAACCAACAAAATGAGGGAGATTGTTGGGTTCTGAAATTAAAATATGAAGTTTTGTAAGTTCTGAGTTCACTAAGCAAGCACAAAAGACCTGAACAAATTAAGTCATAAGGAAATTCAGCAACAAAGCCTGAGTTCAGAAGCAAGGCTCAGAAGGAAGCCGCCTCAGAAGTACAAGGATTCATCAGAAGAGCTTGAAGCTATCAAAATCAGAAGAGGGGATAAATGTCTCAGAAGATCACTCAATACTCAGATCGTTAAAAGTCCCCTCTGAAAATTGCAAAAGGTCAACTCAATCTTTCGGTGCCAAAAAGTCAAGAAAGCTGACTTAGCATTTAATGCCACCGCGCGCCTTGGGTTTACGTCCACTACAAAACAAAAATTACTGCAAATCCAAGAATAAATCTCACTTGCTAGTCTGAAATATTTCTGCAAGTACAAAGTGGACCCGATAAAATCAACCTGATACAGCATGGTGTAGATCAGAATTGGACAAGCTCTTTAACAGATTACTAACGGAAACAAAGTTGAAAATCAACGGTAGCATTCCTAGCAACGGTCGAAATATCAATGGAAACTTTTTCTCCCTATATAAAAAGAAGATTTCCTACATTTGAGAAGGTTGCCGAATCCTAACATAAGTGTTGAAGCGAAAACTAAATCTCAATCAGATTACAACCTTCTCACAGCAAACATTCAAATCTCATCTGTTTGTAATTGAACTGACTGGAACAAAGTTAAGAAGTTCATCAAAATCATTCTTGTTAAACTCTGTAACTTACACTAAGCTGAGGGTAAGATAGTGTAAGGGAGCGAAATTCTAGTAAAGAAGGTACTTGATAGAGACGAAGCTCAGAGCCTCAGATATAGAAGAACGAAACTTCTATATTGGTATAACTCAGCAAAGACTGTTGAAGGGTACTTTAGTCAAGGCATTGTAAAAGGTTTACTCTTCACCAAAAGAAGAGTTAATAGTGGATTAAATCTTGGACTGGAGTTTCCAAGGACTAGATTAGGTAGAGGCTGAACCAGGATAAAAATCGCTGTTTGCACTTCCTTACTCAACTCATTTAATTTTGTGTTATTCTATTCAGCATCTGAAACACGCAAAACATAAAAGGGTATTCTGAGTAACAAATACTTACTCAGAAGTAACTTCAAAAGCAACTTTCTAAAGTTAACCGTGAACTCGAAAAAGAGTCATTCACCCCCCCTCTGACCTATTTTACACCCTTACTGGGTCTAACAGGGTCCAAAAATAAATTCACAACTGAAAGAAACGAAATAATTTGTCATATTACATACGATATATAAGTCTAGAAAAAGGGATCGAAGAGTTTGATTCGATGTCCAATTATCATTGTAAAACGAAGCCCAAGACCTGCTCTCAATTCTGATTCAACAATTGCTTTGAAAAAAATCCCAAAATCCCACATTATGAATACAACATAAGACAACATCAGTCCAAGTGGGGGATAAACTAGAAAAATCCGCAGATGCCAAGTCATTACAACATAAGAAGCCATACCTGCCAACATATTTGAGGAACCAAATCTAATTACAATTTGATTGTCGGATTTTCTAAATCCATTTCACCAGTAAACTACAATTAACTAGCTAGAAATTCGAATATAAAGACCGCCTAGGTGTATAGGGAGTTTAATCGTATCCCAGCTAACTTTACAGATGCCATTGGTGCTCGGATTGCCACGCCACAAAAAATTCCTCATTAAGCTCATCAATGTATGCCCAATAAATACTATTAAAAGCTTTGTAAAAATCATTCTTTAGAATGAAACACGAGCGACGTTGTTTGTTAATCGAATGAATAATCTCCGAGGCTAGGAATGAACACTCATAAATACTTCTTCCCTCAACAAAAGCGAATTGGTTACCAGAAATTAATGATGGAAGTATCGGCTGTAATCTCAAGGCTAGCACTTTGGCAACCATCTTATAAATGCCGTGAATGAGAGCAATTGGGTGATAATTGGAAATTACCGTCGATCCCGCCACTTTCGGTAACAATACTATAAAAGAACTCTAATAGAGTTCGGAATAGTTTTCGTCACATGTAATGTATCAAAAACATTAATAATCTCATCTTTCAAGAAGTCCCAAGCTCGAGAATAAAAATAGAAATTGAATTTGTCGGGTCCGGTGACTTATTTTTACCGCAATTGTTAATAGCTGCCCGGATTTCATTTGCAAAAAATAGCAAGACAAGGCTAATATTTTGGCTTGACGACACTTTGGTAAAATTAAGCCGAGATATGGAGAAGGGGACTGCTGGCGCAGCTACAAAAAAGCTCCTTGTAGAATGATCGAATGGAAGATGTGATACTTAACGTGTCCTCGATAAGATTCCCATTTACTTCTAGAGATGAAATTCGATTGTATCTATAATGGGCTGAAGTAGTACAATGGAAGAAAGTTGTGTTACTATCTCCCAAAAGGGTCCAAGATACCCTCGATTGTTGGTGACGACGGCTTTCATATCTTTCGAAGAGTGGCGAGTTCACAACTAGAAGAATCCAAAAGGGTGGAATTCACGGCTGTTATTGGGTGTGTTGCAGAGCTAGACGTGAGTGATAGAACTAAAGCTTCAATTTCTTTAATTCATCATTCAAGATTACCAAAATGTGAGACATGCCACGGCTTAATAGAATTCCAAAGAAATCGAAGTTTAAAATTTATATCCTTAGTGGCATGAGAGTGGCAAATGCGGTCCCAAGTACCTTTAACGAAAATGTCAAATTCATCATGATCCCACAATATATTGAGGGATCGGAAAGGCTTCGCACCGCTAGTGATGGGTTCCTTCGATCGAAAAAGAATCGGTAGATGGTCGGATAAGGCGAAATCTATTGTAGAAGCTATCATTGTCGGCCAAAGATTTGCCATCTCTGAGCTAGATAAAATACGATCAATACGAGAAAAAGCTTGCTTGTTATGCCAAGTATAGTCCCTTCTTTGTAGTGGTAGATCGTTGAGTTCACATTGACAAACAAAGTCTTGAAAATGAGCCATGAATGGAGAAACCCGCTACCTCGATCTTTCTGAATTCTCTAGAACTTCATTGAAATCACCACAGATGATTAGGTTGCTGTAATGGTGTGTAAGCGGCTATAATTCCAGCCACATGGACCGCCTCTCCTCCCCATTTATAGAGCCATATAAAGTAATAATATGGAACACTATTTGCATGAACGTGCATTGGAGAAGGGCCCATCTCGAAGTTGAAGTGATAACCGACCCATTGATAACCGACGAATTCCATATAATTAATAAGCCACCCGAGAGGCCTTTGTGATGTGATGAAAATTTATTATGACCCCAGAAGCTACGAATCATGTGGTTTCAGATGACCAACGCTTTAGTTTTAACTAAAATAATAAGATGAAGATTTGGCCTGCTGTGAGCACGGGATTTTGTACCAGCTCGCGCGTTCAATGATGACGGCTTTTCGGGAAATTTATCCTCGAATCACATGATTTTCGACTATCCGACGATCTTCAAATGGGAATCCTCCTTGGACGTTTTAAATTATTTAACTAAAAAAATACAAAAAAAGAAAAAAATTATTAAACTAAGTAATCCCGATCACGAGGGAGCCTCGTGCGAGGCAGCGTGAGGCAGCCTCGCGAGGAGGCAGCCTCGCCCGAGGCCGGGCAAGGGAGCCTCGTGCAAGGCTGCCTCGTGTGAGGGACCCTCGCGCAGGCCATGCGAGGGAGCCTCGCGCAGGCCGTGCGAGGCCTCATGAGGGAGCATCACGCAGGCCGCGCGAGGCCTCGCGAGGGACCCTCGCGCAGGCCGCGGGAGGGAGCCTCGTGCGGAGGCAGCCTCACGCGCGAGACCCCTCGCCGGCGATGCTTTATGTTTTGGATTTTTCGGGACTTCTTTTTTCTATAAATAGTCGGGCCTTTTTCAGTACACGGGGCCGGAGATTTAGAAAAGAAAAATCCTCTCTTTTAGAACAAAAAATAAAAAACAAAATTTCTTACTTTCTTCAAACTTTTGGATCCCAAATATCTACATCTTTTACTCAAATTTCTTCATCTTTTTTTCTAAATTCCTCAGATATTCTCGGGTCTAAAACCAATTTGGAACCCGAGTCTGATTATCTTTTGGATAAATAAACACGTTATTTTACAATTAAAATTACACTAAAATCCCAAGAATTAAACGAAGTTTTTTTGGACTTTTACATCAAACTTTTCATATTAAATCACAATAAACCAAAACGAACGAGGAACGCTCCCGGGGATCGAACGGACATGCCGAAGTAGATTCACGCCAAAATGGTAAAGCCTCTGAGTTCCTAAAGCTGCAAATTCTATGTTCATTTTCTTTTCTTTTAATTTTTATTTCTTGGCCTAGGAATTATTTTTATTTCATGTTATTGTAAATAATGTTGTAATTCTCTTTCTTCCTTTTTCTTTTTTTTAATTTTCGTATTAGAATACCCCCACGAAGGGAATAAAATATATTCTCGGATAACAGACCTCACCTTTTGCCATGCGATCATTTTCATTAACCAAAATTGACCAACATACATGTAAATAAAAATGAACTATTTTTATTTAAATTAACAACTTTAAATCGCCGATGTTTTAATTAGGCCACACGGGCCTTGCCAAAATCAAATCGAGCATACGTGATATATCCCCTGCGCTAACCTTTGTGGATGCAAGCTAGATGAATGTTTAGGATTTATTTTCCTTCGGGTATTGCACATATTTTACGGAAAATGTAATTAATAGGGTAGCGGGCGGTTGCATCCCCCGATTTTTGAAAGCCTTGTAATTTTACTTTTCCGCATTTACTTACTATTTTGTGGATGGTTTATTTTTCTGTTTTATGGATGGTTTATATTTCGCAATACGTGAACCATGCATTTAACTCCAAAAACAACCTAAGTGCGAATATGCATGATTAAAAGAAAACGGTTTTCTGCAGATGTAATACATTGTGATCACTTAAGAAATAAGCAACTTATCCCAGACCCGAATCTCTGTGTCTTGGTGGGCCGTCCCCCGGACGTTAAGCCTCACAGGACTCTAATTCCTGGAAAGAGCTAATCCAGGTGTCGACTCCACACTGAGAGACGGTGGATTCGGGTTCGAACCGATCTTAAACATTTTTCACCTTTTTCTCTTTCAAACCTTTTTCCCAGGGTCCCAGACCCAATGCTTTTCTTCTTTTTCAAACACCTCGGTGGACCGCATCTATGAAATCGCGCGCTCTCGGCCCACCGCACCGTGTCGTCCACTCACACCTGCGCGTGAGCAAATGAACAAAACCTTGTTTTGCTCTATTTTTCATACCCCCTCTGCAATTCTAACATAAAAAAGACAACATCATAACTAAAATTAAAAGCCTTGTGTGAGCGGACGACACGGAGCGATGGGCTGAGGATGAGAGGTGCGGTCCACTGGGGTGTTTGAAAAAGAGGCGCGCCGGGTCGCGGACCCCGGAAAAGGTTTTGAAGAGAGGCTGAAAATGTTTATTCAGATCGGTTCGAACCCGAATCCACCTTCTCTTAGTGTGGAGTCACCACCTTGATTAGCACTTTCCAGGATTTAGAGTATTGTGAGGCTTAATGTCCGGTACGGAAAACCGTGTTTTCTTAATTGTGCATATTCGCACTTAAGTCATTTTTGAGGTTGAGATGTATGATTTAACGGGCATGCGGAAAGCAGTAAATCCATACATCTAGCATTAAGTAAATGCGGAAAAGTAAATTAATAAATTACAAAACTCGAGGGATGCAACCGCCCTCCTAATCTATTAATTACAATTCTCGTAAAAATATTTGCAATACCCGAAGGAAGATAAATCCCTAGGCATACATCTAACCTGCATCCACAAAGGTTAGTACGAGATATGGCACATATGTTTGATTTGGTTTTAGTGAGGCCCGTGTGGCCTAATAAAAACATCGATGATTTAGAGTTGTTAAAATGAAAGACTGGTTCCTTTTTATTTACACGTATGTTGGTCGATTTTATTAGTGAAAATGACCGCATGGCAATGTGGTGAGGACTGTTATCCGGGAACACATTTTATTCCCTTCGTGGGGGTGATCTAAAACAATATTTAGAAAGATAAATCTAGGCCAAACATGTATAATATAGTCATCGTTTGGGTTAACAACAGTAACGATGTCATTCATATCGTTATCTACTTCCTTGTGAAGGGCGATATCTATATGAATGGCCCGAAGCGCTTCCGTTGCTACTTTGAACTTCAATTAACATATTAAAACATTAATAAATTATTTATAAATCCTAAATAATTACAATTTGGAGGTTTGTTACCCCCAATGATGCGTTTCCAAACTCAGAAGGGCCTCATATAGATATCAAGTAAAACGGAGTGAAACAAAGCAAAATTGCATTTTGCCAGGGCCAATATCGTTAACGGCATTAGGCAATATCATTATCAGTATCAGGTGATATTTTTAACGATATCAAGTTTCTAGACCTGCTTGAAAACATAGAAAATAGCAAAAAGAAGATCCAAAACTTCAAACAATCATAACTTTCGCTATACTTAATGGATTTTAATGATCTTTATCATTCTGAAAAGCTTAGGATGTGTAGAATATGTCTATGTAAAGAAAATATTCAAAAGATTGGAAATCATACTGAAAATCATGGAAAACAGAATGGTGCATGGAAATTGGAAATAACAGAAAACAACCGAAAAGAGAACGAAACTTCAAAAAGAAAAGCATATTAACATAAGCACAAACTCTAGGAACTCAAAGGCTTACCCCGTAGCTATGAATCCACTTTGCTTGGTCCATGACAGTACCTGGAAAGTCCTCGTTTCTTAGGCTCGGTTTTGTAATTTTTGGCGAAAATGGAGAGTAGAGATCTCCTCTTGGCGGGAAGGCTAGGCTTCCTGGATTTGGCTTGTAAGGAAAGGAAGAGAGGAGGTAGGAGTCCTTCTTCCCTTAGATTTAGGCTTGAAAACACTTGAAAGATTAAAACTTGTGAGTTTTCGGTTTTTTATTTGGTGAGAGCTCTCTTTGTTTTTTTGCTTTGGTTCTTTCTTTTTGGCTAGAAAATCTGAGCTCCCCCCTCTGCTACTACCGTCTTTTCTAACTGAATTTAGCCCCTTATAGGCTCCATTCAATCCAAAAAGACAAGTCAAAGTTTTCCTTTACTCTTTCCCTTTTTTCAACCAAAATCCTCATCCCTATGCAAATGTTGGGAATCCAAAGTCCTTAGTGGGATGTGGCTATCATTTTTCAAAGATGAAATCTGAGAAAGTTGTAAAATTTTGAATTTTTGGTTGAAAAAGTCCACAAAGTGCAATTCTGGTTATGCTGTCAATTCAATATCGTTAACGATATCAGCAATATCGTTAACGATATCACGATATCGTTAACAATATCAATAATATCATTAACGATATCACGAT
Source organism: Euphorbia schlechtendalii (assembly GCA_949673415.1). NCBI lineage: Eukaryota > Viridiplantae > Streptophyta > Magnoliopsida > Malpighiales > Euphorbiaceae > Euphorbia > Euphorbia schlechtendalii. The sequence continues at coordinate 4,739 of CATIWQ010262499.1, read as the reverse complement.
ATCGTTAACAATATCATCAATATCGTTAACGATATCGCATACAGGAGGGCTTTTCTTCTTTATTTAGGCTTTTTAAAGGGAAAGGAGGCCCAAAGAAACAAGGCAGCTGATTTCCGAGCTATTTCAGGACCCTGGAAACTGTGAAATGCTAACAAGGGAAAAATTACAGCTTCATCATCGAACTAGCGAGTTGGAAGTAAAAATCTCATGCTCACACCTTGATATACCATACCTATTAGATGGCAGCAACATTCCTGGCCAAAGCGTGCAAGACAGATTGTTTGTCACACTCCTTAAATAAACCTAGCCTCTCTCTAACAATTATTGTTTGATCACGATCCTCAATTATCAGGTCTTGCGAATGAGATAGAATGATAATTCTATTACGATTATGAATATTTGGGCCTGAAGAGGAACTACTCGATTGAGCTACGGCAACCTCATTGGCAACAGCTTCCAGCGAACTATTCGAACCGAAAGATAATGAAATAGTTGCATATTCCATAGACTTGCTGTTACTTTTAGCCACTGAAGATAAGGCCACATTAACCACCCATTTGTTTGAAAGGGCAGCCATATCAGAAGGCAAATCAGAGTCAGAATAGACCCCGACAGATGATGAACCTGAATTAATGTTGCTGCTGCATTTGATACATGAAATAGCCTACCTGAAGTTGATTGTAATCGGGAATGATGAACTACCAATAAGAAGGTTAAACTCATGATTATTGCTATTGATAGGGGCTAATATTAGGCAAGAAACAACATCTAACAAATCCGGGTTCTCGAAATTATAATCGAATGACACGACTTTGCCGATTAGGGTTGTAAGCTTACGAATAAGAGCTTCCGAAATCCATGCAAGCGGTAGATCAATATAATCGACGTAGGCCAAACATTCCTTTGGAACAAACATATCGGAGAATGGATAGACATCACAAATTACATCGTTAAGAAAATTCCAATCCGATTTGAGAAGGCTTCATTGGCATCAATAGAGAAGAAAGAACAGAGAACTTCATCTCCGCCTACAGGTGTAACTGATTTGATTGCAAAATTCCTCTCCATAATAACGACAAATAATCCTAGAATCGATGAGAAACTCCTAACCTTCGCAACACACGACATAGAGAACCAATCTGCCTTCGAAAATAAATCATCTAATTGTACGTTAAAAGGTTTCTTGTCACTTACGACTTCAGCGTACGATCTATTATCCCTCGAAACACTCTTGAAAACTGGTTTTTATCTTAGGGTATGAGCAAGGATGCGGGCTGGTGTCGGAATTGGAGTGAACTGGTAATATTTGGCCTTGAACGTACGAAGATGCATGTTCTCAATGATCACCGAATTCAGCTGATGAAGAACTTCATGGAAGGGTAGAGGTCCGTCGGGTGTAAAGAATCCGAAGTTAAGGTTTTTCACGTTCCGTTTCTTCACAGTGTACACCGATCCAGAGACTCCATACTTAAGGAAAACCTTGCGCATTGAAGCCGCATTATGGCTATTAGGGAAATTCTCGAAATAAACCTTAGGATTTATGGGGATTTGTTTAGCTGAGGGGATGGGTGGGGGTTTGGTGTAGGTCTGAGATGGCAGAGAGAGATGGGAAAATTGACACCGGGAATGGTGGTCGGCGGCGGGGTGGTTGGAGGGTAGGGTTGAGCTTGGGTTCGCCATTCTTTAAATTACTCTAATTTCCATCATAATAATTATTGTTTAACAAGTTTTTATTTTTATCATTTGATTATGAAGTTCCCAGGCTCTCTATTAGTTCCACTGCCACCTATAATCTCTCGGTCTCTTTGTGCGCTCTCATGACAACCACTAATCCATAGGAGTATTGAATCACATGGAATTAGAGAATCTGGATCAATTTCCCTGTGAACTTGTGATACCCTATTCATCTCAAGTCATTCAATATATGGTAAGAGAGCCAATATCAGTAGAGACGACCATTTCTTGTATTACACAAGGATTTTAATCAGATCAACTGATGTAGATTAAATGATTTCTGGTAAATTTGCAGCATACATTGATGGCTCGTTCACAAGCAGAGTTTCGAAATTTTTCTTACCTAAATATATGCTATGATAAAAAGTGTGAAGATTTTATTCAAATCAATATATTAGAGATTTTTTTACATGTATAATGAGCTAGTAGGCTAATTGTTTCTGTTATAAAGGTAGAGATTAGAATTAGATTAATTGTATTGTAATAGATAAAACAATTTTCTTTGATGTTATTGGCAATATTGGGGCATGAAACAAATGTAGTCTAAGCAATTGTCTTGACGGGAAAAGAAGGGTAATTGAACCCCAATATTCTACCAATTTTTAACAAATACTGTAGAATATAGTTTTTTTTCATTGAAGGATGGTGAATGAGTTTGGCATCCCAACTAGGTTGGCACCCCCTTAGCACAAAACAAAAACTCAAGCCCCTATTTATTAATAAAATTAAAAAGAATAAACTTGTAACAAAGAGAAAATAGAAAAAGAATTAGGTGAAATGGAACATATTCCGCCCACTCAAGTTGAAAACATAAGGTTCAATGCAAAAGTTAGGAACAACATTCCAAGAAGAATAACTATTGGAAGAAAATCTACCATAAGCCGCAAGTGTATCCGCTACTCCGTTGCCTTCCCGAAAAATGTGTGAGACTCTAAGATTTATGTCCCTTCGTAATCGAGCTACTCTCTGCCAATCTTTTCTCAGTTGCCGCGGCATCGTGCCACCTCTACCCGAAAGGAGGTTAACCACAAAACTTGAATCGCTTTTCAACCATAGAGAAGTCCATCCCTTATCCACCGCAACCTCAATGGCATGTAGAGCTGCTTTTAGTTCGGACAAAAAGGAGAAAGAAATGTCATTCGAAAAAGCGATGCAAAATAGAGCTCTATCATTATGATCTCTGAAGATAACTCCACAACCTGAGGGGCCAGGAGCACCATCTGAGGAAGCGTTAGTATTAACCTTCACCCAATCTTGCCACGGTGGAATCCAGCGAACAGCTAAAATCTTCGGTGCCTTTGATACTCTCGGAAGCAGCTCGAGATTCCCCAAAACAGCCTGCTCAACTGTAGAGTTCCAAACATGTCCATAACCCACCTTATTTGAGCGTCGCAACAATGCCCAAAGCTGCCGAAGTGTAACATGAATGCATGGCTGCTACCCTTCGAAGATGTACTTGTTTCTAGCATTCCATATCAGCCAAATAATATTAACAATACAAGTGCGCCATAAAGCCTAAATTTGGGAGCTAAACCTCAACTCAAAAGCTGAAGTTAAAAACCCTTTAACCCTCTTCATCAAGATTATAGATCGGCCAAATGGAGACATGGCAGCCTGACATAGAGTTTCAGCAAATTTACAATCCACAAAAAGATGCGTTCTATCTTCCCCATTTGAGAAAAAAAGCATACAAATATTGGCCAAATGGAATCCCTTGCATTGCAAAATATCCTGAGTTGCAATGTAGCCCGTGAAAGCTTTCCAACAAAATAGAGAATGAGGCAGAGGAATAAAAACATTCCAAAGGTTTTTCGATGTAGTGCATGTCACATCATGGCCAAAAAGCCATGCATAAAAAAGTTTGACGAAAAAATGCCCCCACTTGCTGGAATCCATGCGCACACATCTACGGCTTCTTCAGTCATCGTAACATGATCAATCGAGGCTCGAATAACAGCTGGAATGTCGACGGGCAGATTATGCCAAGATCCATTATGGTAATAATCGCTAACACGGGTTGTTCTGCTTGTTCTCTCCTTATAATCAAGCTGAAGTTGGTCCGCCAAACAAGGAACAATCCAATTCGAGTTCCAAAAACTCAATTGAGAAATAGGTCCAAAAAACAATTTAACGTTATGACGTAAAAGTTCAAAAACAGCCCTTATAGAGCTCCATATGCTAGAATTAATCAAGCATTTATGAGCAACACTATTTTTTAAAAAACGGCTACTCAAAAGAGAAAAATAATCATTTTTACTAACCGTAACATTCTGGGCAAGTTTGGCAAGCATCGCACAATTTACTTTCGCCAAAACTTGATTAATTGAATTCAAATTTAAATCTATAATTTTATTTATTTTAAATAAAAATTAAGGGAAACATCTCACAATTTCGAAGTATTGTAAAATTAGAGATTTGAATCGAAGGATTGGACCAACTAGAAATTAATCTACTATGTATTCCAACTTGAAAAATATGAAAACACCAAATTATACTTCCTAATTACGTGGATGCCAAATGGAATGTAAGTTTGAAAAAATTAATTTAAATCAAAATCATATTTGGGAAAACAATAAAAGATATAAAAAAAATGCACTTAAGGTAATAATATAGAATTGAATAGGAAAGAGGAGAATATATATTGTTTCCTTTACTTCTATTAAAAATTAGAGTAATAAATTATTTCTTAAATACTTTTTGGATAGAATTACGTCATGTGCTGTAGAATTTTTTCATAACAAATATTGACTGTGTTTCATAACATGAATAAACTAAAACTACTGATAATTTTTATCAAAATCAATCACGAAACTTCACATAATTTAAACTGTTAATTAAATAATAATCTACACTAAAACGGAAACTTATTTTTTTTTTTGAAAAACTCCCGAGAAGGCAGTGTGCCTTTCCGAAAGTTAAAAGGTTGAGACAGGAGAAAATTTCGGGGCGGAGTCCCCAACTAGGTTGGTTTCCCCGCTTGCCTACAAAACTCCCGCCCCTCTTTT
>CATIWQ010262491.1:0-11548 GCA_949673415.1 Euphorbia schlechtendalii | reverse complement strand
AAAGAAAAAAAAACAGTATTCCATCCAAATTGCTAGTATTCCGGACGGTTCTTTATTAAGAACCGTCCGAATTGCTCTTTGCCCCAATTTCTACATTATAATAGCATTCCGGACGGTTCTTTATTAAGAACCGTCCGGATTATTCTTTCCTCCAGTTTCTACATTATAATAGCATTTGGGACGGTTATTTACTAAGAACCGTCCGCATTGCTCCTTATTCCGGACGATTTTAAACCGTCCGGATTAGTTACCGACTAATCGCGTCGCGGCCTATTCGGACGGTTCAAAACCGTCCGGAAAAGCCTAAAAGAACCGTCCCGAAAAGTCCATTCTACACTAGTGACATACCGTGTGATGCATGACATCTTAGTTATAAGGTCAAATACATCAACACTCACAAAAGCCAATCAATCCCTTAAATTTTCAAAAATTTCAATCAATCCCCTGAACTTGATAAAAATGCATTAATTTGCCTCCTTAATATCATGTGTCAAATTTTGATTGGAGAGAGAAAAATTTGAAAATAACATATTTGAAAAGTCAAACCAACCAGATTTTGATACGTGACGTTAAAAGGGATTAAGTGCTTCGCTTTTGCCAAATTGAGAGGGGTATCTAATTCTTTTGCAAATTGGGGGTGACATCCGACTTTTGTTACCAAACTAATGGGGTAATGATGCATTTAACCTAGTTATAACTCAGTGATGCACACACTCTAATGCTTTCATAACTTATTCATACTTAATTTATAAGTCACTTAAACTTAACTTGTACATTCTGTTAAAAAATGTCGAAATTTATATCCATGAGTATAGCTTACAAGAGAAAAAAAGATTATAATGTTCCACTTAATAAATAAATAAATACGAAATAAATTTAACAATACACAAGTCAACAAAGGGATATAGAATAACGTACATAGAAAAGGTGATCTATGCAAAAAAAAAAATTCTTCTGAGATGTAATTTTGTAAAGGAGATTTTTGGTGTTTTTTCGCAATGGGAATTGATCAATCCCAAATATATTACAATATCTTTTCTCTTTTCAGAAATTGATAACTATTCTAGAATCAACATATATAATGAACAAATTTTCTCAAAAACAACTTCAATTATAATTTAAGGCCGTGTCATAAACTTATTATAACTGGACCGTCAGAATGGATTCGGACAGGCCCATATAGCCCATTCAGCCAACCAGCGACTTCATTTGTTGGAACAGTCAACAAATTATATCAACAGAAGCACCAATTTGTTAGCTTAAAAAATTTTGGTCTAATATGGGAAATTTTCATAGACAAACGATTAATATACGAAAAGAAAGAATAAGATTTTCTCTTAAAATTCGCAAGCCGTAGTACTTTGCTACAATGTACAATGTACAATCACACACGACACATTACATCATTCAAAGGTTATATCTTTTAGACCTAACTAATTTACATTTTTTTCAGATTTAAGAAGTGATCTTGTTGATCAACAGGATAAAAAAGGAGAATCGGTGGAGTAGCTGCTGCCCGTGTTTGTTAAATTTGATGTTGGATGATGTGTATGAAAACTTGCACATATTCATCGGAGGTGAGTAGCTATTGCCTTTCATCAAATTCCCCATTCAATCTTTTATCCAATGCTTCAACTATTTCCCCTTTTCCGTACAAATTCCACACCCATTCCACTAGACTCGCTTTGCTTGCGTTTTGCCTTATATCGACCAGTTTTCGCCCACACGCAATTTCTAGTGCTACAACTCCAAAGCTATACCCATCCAATGCTTTACTCGCCTTCTCTGTGGTTACGCATTTGGATTGTCCCGACCTACACAGTTGTATGTGACCCGAGCTCATGGTCTACTAATCTTGCCATGCCGAAATCACCTAGCTTAGCATTGAAATTCGAGTCCAATATTACATTGCTAGACTTTATGTCTCTATGTACTACACATGGTTCCCATTCTTCGTGGAGATATAACAAGACAAAAGCTAATCCAAGCACGATTTTATACGCCTGACAGACCAAACTAGACTCGTGTTGGTTTCTGGGGAGTTCCTGGATAATTTTGAAGTCGTAATATACTTTCAAATTGAAATTTATTTAGTCGTCTCACCAAATTTTCAATCAAATAAAATGAGAAAAGGTCAAGAATAAGAATTTTAAATTGTTGTGAAAAACAACCGAGTTTTCTGTGTGTCTAGCCAATTCCGTTTTTAGTATAATAAATAATCAGCATGTCAATAGACGTACTGTTTCGGGTAGCAGCAATGTCTAAAAGACATGTTGTTTCGGTCCAAATTCATTTTTCTGATGAATTTTCCAAAAGATAAGTTTGTTCAGGAATAAAAAATTTTCGAGTTGACCTAGCAGCTCGACCCTAGCCGAGAGCCCTACCCCTGGACCTCGCCAGGGGCTGCCGCCGCTTGGACCCTGCACCTGGGAGCGCTGCCCCTGAATCCTAAATCGTAACCGTACCCGAACAAGTGTGCTCTCCCTCACTCTCCTGACTTATTCGATAAAAACGTTACGATTGCATTGGTTAAACCAGTCGATCCAATTACATTAAAATATTAAGGTTCTTGTTTTTCCACCAAAGAGATGGGAATTGAGGCTACCATCAGGCATGAACTCATAGACGAGAAGAAGCTTGCCTCATGGTGGCACCAACCGATTAGTTGAACCAAATTTCTATGTCGTAAACGAATTATAATCTTCTCTTCTGATACATATTCCTTTCGACCTTGTTTTGATCCTCTCGACAACTTCTTGACAGCAATTTCTGTCTCGGAATCACTCAATAGTGCTTTATAAACACCCCCGAATCCACCTTCTCCTAGCTTTCCAACTTCCGCAAAGTCGTTTGTTGCTTTGTCAATATTCAATGAGACAAAAACCACGTAAAGTCTGATGAACGAAGAAAAGAAATCTCCTGTTAACTTACCTAAATTTCTATACTGATACAAAATTTCCAGTTTGATATTTTGAGAATTTTCTTAAAAAAAAATCTATGATGGTGTATTATTAAATGCACAGGTTATATGGTAAATTATTATATTTTGTCTCATAATTTGATCAATGATCATGACATCTTATGGATTCCCCATAATAGTTATATATCAAACAAACGGATATGGATCCACGAATATGGATCCAATCCAAAATCCACGCCCATCCCTAACTCCGATTCATTTGTAATATACTTTATTTATAAGTCATTTATACTTCACAGGCACTTTCTTGTAATTTCAGTAAAAAAAATGTAAAAAAAAATATATATCTATGCAAGTATAGATTAGAAGAGAAGGATGTCATAAAATTAATTGAAAGAAATACCTTTTAAAAATCTTTTGAGGGTATATACGACTTCGTTTCACCTTTGTAAGTTAAAGAGCAAAATGACGTTGTTTAACTACCAAAACTTAAAAATAATTAAAATAGGTTTACATTTCTCCCTTGCCTAGAAAACAAAGCTACTGTGCAGAGGTATTTATTGGAGCTCTGCTGAGTCAAAGCTCGCCGGAAAAATCCATGAATTTTCGTGGGTGGCTGCCTCTGCGAGCCCTACCAATTCCTCTACTAATATAAATGAACGTATGTTCTCCAAAACAATTTCAAAAAATATCCAATAATGTACTATTTTAACAGGGCCATAAAATGGATTTGGACATGGGCCGTAAAGCCCATCCAGCCCAACTACCATCTAATGTTAATCTGCTCTCTAGGTGAATACTTAATAGATTTTGAGTAACAACCAACATATTACATCACCGTAACCAATCCCACATTGACCGATTTGTTACCTTACGAATCTTGGGTATAATATGGGACTATTGCACAGACACATGATTAAATACGAAAAACATAGATTATGGTTTTCCTTAAGAATTTGCAACTTGTAAAATTTTGCTACGATCACACTTTACATCATTCATAAGCTAAATCTAACGGGCTTAACTTATATGTTGTTTTTTCACGTTTAAGAAGAGATTATGTTAATTCAAAAGACGAAAATGAAGAATTGGTGAGTAGCCGCTGCCCGTGTTTGTTAAAGTAGATGTCGATGAACATGAAAACTTGCACATATTCATTGGAAGTGCCTAATACATTGGCACAAACAACTTCTCAGGCAGCCTAGGCAAAGATGAGCTTTAGAATTTATTACTCAAATCACTTGCCTTATAAAGGACCGATGCTCGGGATGGCAACACCATAATCCAATGATCATCAGACATTCCAATTACCTTTCATTAAATTCTTCATTCAATCTTACACAAAATACATGTTAATGTGTTTCTAGTTTAAAATACATATTGATTTTTCATGTTAAGTGACCAAATATTTTAGCATTGAAAACATTTAAGCTAATACGGGACTATTGTATAGACATATGATCGCCATATGAAATAAATTGCAAATTCATTAAAATTCACAACTAGTGAAACTTTTCTACAATATACAATGTACAATCACACCTTACATCATTCAAAAGCTAAACTTTTGGGCTTAACTGATATGTAGTTTTTTCAAGTTTAAGAAGAGATTTTGTTGACTCATCGAATAAGCAAGGAGAATTTGTAGAGGAGCTGCTACCTGTGTTTGTTGAAGTAGATGTCGATGTGTACGAAAACTTATACATATTCATTGGAGGTGCATAATACATCGGCACGGGCAATTTTGCAGGGAGCCTAGGCAGAGGAGCCTCAAAATTAAGTACATTAATGACTTGCCTAATGGACGGCCGATGTTCGAAATCGGGATGGCAACACCATAATCCAACTATCATCAAACATTCCATTTGCCTTTCATCAATTTCATCATTCAATCTTTTATCCAATGCTTCAATGAGTTCCCCTTTCCCATACAAATCCCACACCCATTCAACTAGTCTCAATTTGCTTGCTTCTTGCCCAATATCCACCGGTTTTCGCCCACACGTGATTTCTAGTGCCACAACCCCAAAGCTATACACATCCGATTCTTTACTCGCCTTCCCTGTGGTTAGACATTCGGGTGCTAAATACCCCATCGTCCCGGCTAACACAGTTGTTTGTGAACCGAGTTCGTGGTCTACGAGTCTTGCCAGGCCGAAATCGCCAAGCTTGGCGTTTAACTTCGAGTCCAACATGACATTGCTCGACTTTATGTCTCTATGTACCACGCATTGTTCCCATTCCTCGTGGAGATATAACAAGGCCGATGCTAATCCAAGCGCGATTTTGTACCTGACAGACCAATTTAGACTCGTTTTCTTGCCAAAGAGATGAGAATCAAGGCTTCCGTTAGGCATGAACTCGTAGACGAGAAGAAGATCGCCTCTTTGGTGGCACCAACCGATTAGTTGAACCAAATTTCTGTGGCGTAAACGACTTATTATCTTCACTTCTGATATGTATTCCTTTCGGCCTTGCTTTGACCCTCTCGACACCTTCTTGACCGCGATTTCCGTGTTGGAATCACTCAATAGCCCTTTATAAACGCCTCCAAATCCACCTTCTCCTAGCTTTCCAGCTTCTGCAAAGTCGTTTGTTGCTTTGTTTAGCTCGTGATAAGTGAACCTCTTTGGCCCGGTTCCTTTCTCAAATTCGTCGTCCATTGACACATCAACAACTTCATCTTCTTCACTCTCTCTACTGCGAAACTTGCGTCTCCAAACTATATATGTACCAAAAGCCAGGACCGAAATGGAACCCACAGCTGAACCTATGGCGATATACAATCCCGTCCCGGTTCTTTTTTTCTTGACATTCCTGTCAACCTCCAAGCTGGAAGTGAAATTCACGGTTCTTGTTTTCTCTTCAATCTCCAAGCTGGAAGTGAAATTCCATGAATAGATGGTGTGCAGTTCAAACATAGATCCCGTGGAAGCAGAAAACCCGATTTTAACCCATTCAGGCAGAAATTCCCTCAGATCAGCAACATGGGAAAGGCTAAAACTTCCATTAAAGACGGGATTTTTGGAGTAACTCAGGAAGACGCCCAGTGTTTTTGTAGAGGAATTGTAGGTAATCCAGGCATTCCCTACGGTCCCATTTTTCATGTCGCCTTCCCAACTCTTATTAACGACTGATATAATCGAGTTTATATCGATTCCAACATGATTCTCTTTCTGCTCCCACTCGGTATTTCCGAAAGTGTCAAACTCGACCGCAACAATTTGATTCGATTCAGAGGAATTCAAAGCAGTTTCAGGGCTAAAAAGACCAAGATATCTACCACTTGAATTGTTAGGAAGTGTAGAATTAACCGGGGCGAGGAAAAAGGTCATTCCGTCGCCAAATAGATTAGGATTAGGATCTAGAGCTTTAATTACAAATGAAAAATGCGTCACAAAATCCGTCAGTCTTTTTGATTTGGCGTCCCAAAGGTGGACTGGATGGCTATAGGTGGCTCGTCCTTTGCTACCTGTCATGTTTGAATCTGCCGCATTTTTTGTTAATTGAACGATGTTGGCAACCGAATAGGCGTCACCCTCGTAGGTAATGTTTCCCACATTCGGACCAAAACTGGGATAATTGAAGGAGATTGACATCGCACTTGGGAGTATAAGCATCAAGAAAATGGTTGCCGCCAACAAAATAAAAGCACGGAGGTACATGGCCATTTGGATTGAAAAAAATTACAGTTTGCAAAAAGGAATGAAATGGCTGGAAAATCCTACGAGCATTAGTTGAACTATATGCATGTTTAAGTCCAAGTAGTGGTCCTAAGTTTGATAATTTGACGGATTCCCTTTGGACTATTTCTTGGTATTTTCGAGTACTTAAACAACCTTTTTTTATATATTTGTTGAGTTGAATTAGCTGATGGTTCCCCGTATTTAATCAAATTTCATTTTCGTATAGTTAACGGCAGGCTGGCCATTTATTTTGATAAACGATTGATCTTTAAACAATTTACCATCCAGGCGGCTAACTGTTTTATACTTGTCTTTAGCTGGAGCTTCTATGAACAAAAGACACCATGTAATATATAATAAATAGAAGAATGTAGATTAACTCTAACTGTAAGTGATTAAACTTGTCTATCTTAGAGTTCTCTAGTTTAAGTGATGGTATGCACTCCAAATTCAAATGATATATAGGCCGTTTGTTTGTTGTAAAATATTTTCCTAGAAAAATATTTTTTTAATTTTCCAATATTTGTTTTATTGTAAAATAGATCAAAGAAAATTATTATGCTGGTCAATCAATCGAAAAATCTCTTTTTAAATGAGGAAAAATATTTTTCCTTGGAAAATTTTCCACGCGTGGGCACCCACACCTTATTAATACAACACCGTTTCACTCTTTATATGATTTTTGTTTATATCTATTATTTTCAATTGTTCTATGTATTTTCACCTTTGTATTATATATTTTGTTTACTTCAAAATTTAAAGTGATTGTGGATTATTTGTTTATTATTCACTTGATAAATTAAATGGATATGTTGAGGTTTAATTCATGGTTACAACACAAAGTTAAAAATATTTGTCCCTAATTAATTTTAAAAGAAGTTAGAAATGTAAAAATTATGATGAGTGAAAATGAATTGATTGTGACAATTTTGTTTGATTTTTCTCTCTCATTAAAAATTATGAGTTGATAATTGAATATAAATATGTGTAAATTTATGAATGAAAAATATTTTACAACTTTTCAACCAAACATTAAAAAATATTTCCCTTATAGAATATTTTACCATGCTTAATATTTTTCTGCAAACAAACGAGATCATAATAGATCTATAAATCATTGATTTTTCTCTACGATTAATAGAAAAAAAACATGGATTAAAATATTTCCTTCTTTTATTGCCTACCTTATTAACCGTAGTTTTGTCCCTACTAGTGACGGCGGGAGGGAGGGGGTGGGGGTGGTGATGAAACCCCACCCCGACCATTGAAAAATAAATTTACTCATGTACTTGTCAAAATTGAGTTGCTTAAACCTTAACTATCGAGGAAAACGCAGAGCCTTGAAGGTAGAAGATGAGTTGCAGAGCAGGGGATGAGAAAGGGGAAAGAATTGAAAAAAAATTAAACCCTAAACCAATACTACGTCATTTTAAAATAGTTTAATGGTTTTATTTGTCTTACAATGCACTAGCATGTTCACATCTAATTTCATATTTATTTTATGTTTGCCACTTGGATTTTGTTTTCTTTTCCCATTCAAAATAATCAAAAAGTCCAAATCCTTTCTTCAACTCCAATTGGTCTCTCCATTGCACCATCTTTCGTCGCCGGCACCTCTTCCAGAGCTGCTTCAAGTCAAGCTCTCTAATTCTTTGTTTTATACTACTTTATAGGTTAATTAATCATCTTTATAGAACTTAGTAAGGAATATATATTATTTCAAAAACAATAATTGCATGATTTGTGTTTTTATGACTAAATTTGAATTGAAGTTGAGTATAGAGATTATTTGAATTGAAATTAATCATAGAATCATAGATAGAGAAGTTAGTAATTCTACATTTAGATTAGTTAAAAAATTAGGGGTTTTATTGTGACGAAACTTGTATTGAAATTAAGTTTATGAACTGAAAATCTGATCAACATAGATTTGCAATAAAATTAGTTATAATAACATCGTCGACCGGTAGTCCCACCCTATTTCCGGTTCGATTACATCTGAATAAGAGACAGGTCATATAGCTGGCTGATATATATGGTGTGTGAATGTTCAACCACAATAATATCAACTGCCAACCTTATCTCACAAAACCATGTGGGATATGGCTAACACAAACGTGAATCTCCCTTTCACGCCAGCTATACTATTATTATTACACCGTGTCAATACCAAATCCAAAACCAAAATCTCTTTATTTAATTTTTTTCTTTTGAAAAATCTCCATATTTTAAACTTAATGAAATAATCAGTCAGTGTAGTTAGGGTTGAGACAAAGGAGAATGGGTCAAGCACATGTGATGTGAAAATGACCCTTTGAGTTGATTCAGTGTAAACAAACTCATCAAAGTTGTTAAATGAGTACACAAATTCACAACAGACAAAAACATCATGAACCGAATTTTCCATCATGCATCTTTTTAACTCCGTATATAAATCGAAAACCAGCCGTTCAACGGATTCTTCTCAGCTTGAAGAGGCAATTCCATTTTTATAATTAGGGGAAACTTTCCAGGATATTTGTGAAACTAGCTTATATATTTTAAAAATTTACAAATCATTAACTTTATCGTGATAGAGGTCTTAGCATAGTGGTTAAGTTAAAAGTTATTAACGTTATAGGTTCTAGGTTTGAGTAGCATCCGGAATAGTTTAGAATTTTCTTTCTATTTAATGCAAGTTCAAATGAAACAAATTTAAAAAAAAATAAAAAAAAGAATCACTAACTCTAATGGTTATCATTATTATGGTGTGGTTTTTTAATTTATTTTTATTTTCCATAAGTTATCTCCCAACCTGTCATTTTTTACACACATCTTTAGAATTTTTTTGGGTTATTTTTTTATCTTCGAAATGCCTTCATCCATTGAGATAGTTTGAAATATTATATATCTACTAGTGTCCACTAGACCTGTTAGCGGGCCGGGGTACCCGCCCAGCCCGGCCCGAGCCCGCTTCAACGAGCAGGGTTTGGACACTCGTTTTTTAAAAAAGCCCGGCCCGAGCCCTAGCCTGTCGAAGCTCGAAGATTTATGGGTCGGGCTTGGTTTTTATATAAATACCCAAGCCCGGCCCAAACCCGGCCCGACTAATAATTTTATTTATTTATTATATATTTTTACATTAAATTTATAATTATTTTAAGTTCCTATATTTTATCTTATTAAATTTGTATACTTGATTACAATAAATGTTACTAAATATTAAAGATTTTAAGTAAACAATGAAATTATATTTAAAATTTAAACATATTTTGATCTACTTTATATTTTTTTAACTTAGTTTAATAAAAAAATTTATAGCAAAAAAATATTCAAGGGCTTGGGCCGAGCTTGGGAATGATCTTGTAAACCCAGCCCGAGCCTGAAATTCTAAAGTATGGATTTGGGTTAGCGTTTTTTATGAAAAAAACCCGCCAAGCCCGGCCCGAACTCGGCCCGGTCCGCCCGACGAACAGGCCTAGTGTCCACAAAAATTGATAGAATGCATGTATATTTAATGGTTGATTTTTTCTTATAAATTTCTACCAGATATGTCAAATATGTATATTGTCTAATAAAAATATAATAGAAGTTAGTAGAAATCTTAATAGACACGTAATAGAAGTTTGTCATATACATGTTAAATCTTTATTAGTTATCTATTGTGTATATTTAATGGTTAAGACGGAAGTTGTGGACTTTAAAGGTCCCAGGTTCGAGTCACATTTAGGGTGGGTTGGGGATTTTCCTTTCTATTTAATGTAAACCCCAAATGAGGTAAATTTCTTTTTTTTTAAAAAAATGGTTAAAGCTTGTGGAGTAGATATTTAACTGGAATTTATCAAATGTACATATATATGTATAGTGGCCAAGTCTGTCAGATATCTATCCATGCATCTGGACTCATTTTAATACTTGATCAAATTAACCATTAATGACTTCTTTCAGATTTCTAACAATTGGATAAAAAAATTTGGATAAAAATTATCATAATGCATAACGTTTCAAAGATTAAAAAAGAGTTGAGTAAAAAATTTAAAAGGACATAGTTAAAAAAAAGGAATGATTTAAGAGATAAATGAAAAATAAGACAAAAAAAAAATTAAAGAATGTCATATATATGATATATTCAAGTTATAGATAAGTTTTGAAATTGAATGTAAGCCCAATGCATCTATCACCTCTCGAACTTGTTTAACATGATTACTTGTCACCTTAAACTTTCAAATGTGTTAAATACCTCCCTTGAATTTGTTTAAATTGCACAAGTTTACCCCATTGTCATCTTTTGATTTTTTTTTTCTCAAACCAAAAGCTGGAACATGACAATAAAGGGGAAAACTGATACATGCATTTTAAACAAGTTTAGGAGATATCTGACACATTCAAAAATTCACGGTGATAAGTGATCATTTTGAACAAATTCAGGAAGTAATAGATACCTTAGAGCTTAAATTTATAAAAAAAATATGAAACTTAAATGCTAACATTTATACTGTAACACACAACTTTAACCTAAAACTATGTTGGGAAAATAATCATTTATTTTAATGAACTTATTACTTTTTGGATTTCAGATAATAATGTTATTCAAAATATTATTATTTGGATTTTACTGTTTTTTTTATAAAAAGGTAATAATTCTATATTACATATTATCACAGTTGGATTAAACTTAATATTGTTAATTCAGCGATGATTAAAGAGCTAAACGGTCATTTTTTAAATAAAAAAAACTAAAATATTAAAAGAAATCAATTCTTTTATTTTTCTGTTATGATAATTTAAATCGAATTCTTTCACTTTTATAGACAGTTATGTTCATAATAATATAACTATTTGTGTATTGAAATTTTCTAATCACAGTTTTATCTTTTAAGTTCAATTAAAACTTAAATTATGAAATTATTATATTTCTATATTAAATATTTCTGTTTGGATTAGTAAGTTGGTTTAAACCAAT
>CATIWQ010262480.1:0-31132 GCA_949673415.1 Euphorbia schlechtendalii | reverse complement strand
TTTGTTATTTTATTGTGTTTTGAGTCAAAATGTTTGCTAACATACATTGGGATACGTTTTTTGTGATTACAAGATTGATAACTTAATTAATACATGTGTAGATGAAATTTGTCATGTTACATCTCATGAAGAGTCAACATAAGATCAGTAATAGACAAAACTCCTTATGAAATCTAGAAAGGAAGAAAGCCCAAGATTGGGTATTTCAAAGCTTTTGGATGCAAGTGCTTTGTGCTTAAAAATAAGGAATAACTAGGAAAATTTGATCCTAAACCTGATGAAGCAATATTTCTTGGCTACTCAACACATAGCAAGGATTATAGAGTCTTTGTCAAAAGAATAGCCTCTCTTGAAGAATCAGTACATGTAGATTTCGATGAGACTAACCATGCAGGTAGAAGAAATGGCTCATAGGAAGATGGAGAATTAATCTCACATAATCCATCCTCTGAACCAGATTAGGGAAAATCCTAAGCAAAGAAAGAACCATCTGAGCTAAATTTCTCAAATCAAAGAAATGAAGAGCAAGATCCATAACCAAAGGAATATATCCCTCATCGTGATCAACCCAAAGAAACCAAGACCAAGAAGGACCATCTAGAAAGATTGATCCTTGATGCTCCTTAGAACCCCGTACTCACCAAAGGTCAACTTAGCAGAATGACAAGTCATCCTGCATTTGTCTTAATCATGGGGCCGAAGAAATTTGAATATGAGGAGCATGATGAAAGCTGGATAATGGCAATGCAAGAAGAATTGGACTAATTCACTAGAAATGATGTTTGGGACTTACTTCCAGCCCCAAAGAACAAATCCATTATTAGAACTAAGTGAGTCTTCAAAAACAAATTAGATGAAGAAGGAAATGTCATAAGAAACAAAGCAAGACTTGTTGTTCAAGGATACAATCAACAAAAAGGAAATGATTATGATGAAACTTTCACCCCAATAGCTAGACTTGAGGCCATAAGGATTCTCTATGCCTTCGCATCCCATATGGGATTCAAACTATACCAAATGAATGTAAAAAGTGCCTTTCTAAATGGAGTTATTGTTGAAGAAGTATATGTCAAGCAGCCTCCAAGATTTGAAGATTCAAAATATCCAGGTAACGTATACAAATTGAAGAAAGTGTTATATGGACTGAAGCAAGCTCCCAAAGCCTAGTATGAAAGACCAACAAGTTTTCTCATTTCCAAAGGATACATTAGAGGAAAGATGAACACAACTTTATTCATTAGAAGAAGAAACTAGGATATTCTTCTTGTGTAGATATATGTTGATGACATCATTTTTGGGGTTACTGATGAAAGGCTATGCAAAGAATTCAACTCTCAAATGAAGAATGAATTTGAGATGTTAATGATGGGATAATTAACCTTCTTCCTTGGTCTCCAAATCAAGCAAAGCTCAAATGTCATATTCATCAATCAATCTAAATATACCAAGGAGAAATTGAAGAAATTTAGCATGGAAGAAGAAAAAGAAATGTCAACTCCAGTGGCCTCAAATACTATTCTTAGCAAAGATCCAAAAGGAAAGAAAGTTGAGCAGAAGCTATTTAGAGGAATGATTGGCTCTCTTCTATATCTAACAACAAGTAGACCTAACATAGACTATGTTGTATGCTACTGTGCAAGTTATCAAAGTGATCCAAGAGAGTCGCATTTGAGTGCTGTAAAGAGAATTTTGAGATATCTTCTTGGAACCATAAAAGCTGGATTATGGTATACAAATAATGGTGATTTCTTACTAAAAGGATTCCCTGATGCTGACTATGGAAGAGATCAATTAGAGAGAAAGTGCACTACTGGAGGATGTCATTTCCGGGAAACTATATTATCTCTTGGTACAACAAGAAGCAGACCTTAATAGCTCTATCAACCACAAAAGTTGAATACATGGTTGAAGGAAGTTGTGTCACTCAAGTATTATAGATCAAACAGAAGCTAGAAGATTATGGAATCATCTCAAAATGCATTGAAATTCTCTACGATAACAAAATTGATCTATCAAATAATCCAATTCAGCATAGCAGAATGAAGCACGTTAATATAGGACATCACTTTATTAGAGATCATGTTCTCAAGAAAGATGTGAAGTTAGTATATATCTCTACTGAAGATCAAAGAGCTGACATCTTCATAAAACCTCTTAGTAAAGATCAATTTACGTTCCTCATAAGAGAATTTGGTATGAGTAATCTAGTGTGAATATTACTCAGATGAAGGAATATATACTCAAGATAGAAGAACCTTCCCCAGAAGCAACAATTAGCATCTGAAACCAAGCATAACGCTATTGCTTAAAAGAATTAACCCGCGAACCGTACTATTTTTCAAAATTCAAAAAACCCAAAACCAAAGCCAGATCTTTAGGTTAAAACCGTTCAAATTCTACCATTAGTTACTCATTTAACTATTACTTCAATTTTAGACGGTAAATGCTGAAACTGTTATAAAATATTCTTGGCTTATTACCTATCTATCCCTTTGAAATTTCTAGTATAAATAGGTGATAGTTGTTCATCTTCAAAACACTTTACCAAAAATCCTAAAATTTTCTAAGTATCTTGATAATTTCTCTTTTCTAAAATCCCTAACTTTCTCAACTCTATTTATTCACAAATCCTACTCAAAATGGCACCCAAAAGATCAAGATCATCAAAAGACATCCCCAAAGAACAAGTAGTTATAAAAATCCCTCCATAGACCTTTGCACCTATTCTATACAGGTCAAATAACACATCCATCATCTCCCAACTATATTTGGGAGATAATTCCATTCTTGAATCCTTACTCTTCAAAGAAACCATTGAATTCCATCATCTTGGAATATGGTTAAGGCTAAAAGAGCAAACCTTCCCCATATTGTAGTAGAGTTCTACAAAAACCTACATAGATGCACTATGAGTGATGAAGAACTGAATACTAGAGTTAAGGGGAAGGAGAAAACAATCACTCCTGATTATTTGGCCAAATTGTTGAACTTAAAGGATGAGGGTGTTACCCTGAGAAGAGGTTGTGAAGAGATCGCTAAGGCATTCATGCCTAAGGGATGATTTAGGGAAAAGATCAGCACTCACATGCCCCAAGAGCCAAGGTACTGGCAGTTCATAACGGTGTATCTCCTACTCTAGAAGATGAATTCCACGAATACAGTATCAAGCTATGAGTACTGCATCTTGGTCCATCTAATGGAGAAGAGAAAGGTCGGCTGGCCTATTGTGATTATGCAGCATATGCTCCACCAAAAGTTCACACTCAGTGGTTTAATTAGTAGAATCGTAACATCCTTTGATATAGACTACTCAGATGAGGAAGGCTCTCTAGGTAATGAGATTGTAAAAGAGACCTTTGAAAAAAAGGTGGACTATGGGATGAAGTGGGATAGAGAGGAGGCAGTGAAGAAGGATTTGGCCAAGAAGCAGAGGGAGAAGGAATTGAGGATGGCCAAGAAGGGTGAGGTTGTGAAGGGAGGTGATGAGGTGTCCCCTAAGAGGAAGAGGGAACATGTGCTAAAACAGGATGATGTTCTTAAGGGGAAGAGAAGTAGAGTGCTCAAAAGTAAGGCACTTGCTGCTAAGGAGGTGATTGCAACTAAACCAGCCTCCACTGCTATTGAAGGAAAAGCTGGAGGACATGATTTCTCAATGACCAAGTTTCAGTATGTGCCAAGATTGCTAGAGGAGAATGGCTTAGAAGAAGATGAGAAGGATAACCAGCCCATCAACATTTTATTGAGGAGAAAGAGGGGGGAGTTTGATCCTGAAATGGTTATCCCCAGTGATGAGGAGGAGGAGAAGGTTGAAGGAAAGGAGGAGAAGGTTGACGAAAAGGAGGAGAAGGTAGAAGAAAAGAAGAGAGGAGAAGAAAGGAGAAAGAATAAAGTGAAGATATGTGGGGAGTTTATGATATCGGAAGATGATCTAGAGAAGAATGATATGATCAAGGCCATGAACCAAAGCTTGATTGAATCCTTCTCTGCCATCGAGAAAGGTGATGCCATCAAAATCATAGTAGTTGAAGCAGAGGCAAAGGCGGTGGAAGGAATAAAGAAGACTCGTGCTCCAAAGGAGTTCATAGAAAAGATGAAGGAGAAGAGTACCTCTAAGACGGAAGAGGAGGACTCTGAGGTAGTCAATGGAAATGTGCTAGAAGGAACCTCACTCGATTTCGACTTGCTAATAGGAGCTCTTCCTTTGGTACCTACTTCTACTCCTCCTGTTGTAGCCAACTCAACAAATTTCACACTGGAGAAGAAGTTAGAGTCCCCTCATCTTGATTAGTAGACTGTTGTATTTTACCCCTCACACTTGTTCATGGCCCCTTTGGAGACTCCCAAATATAAACTAGCATCTCCAGAGGAAACACCTTCACCCAATGCAATCGAGGTTGCTGCTATCGCCAGGAAAGTGGTAAAGGGGTTGGAAGTAGAAATAAGAAGTGGTTGCTGGACATTCCCTACTGAAAGAGAATGTGCCTGAGGAAGATCTGTTCCTAGCAACACTGAAGAAGGAGGAAGATCAGAGGATAGTAGTAGTGGAATGGGGTACTAAATATTCATCAACTAACCTTGCTAAAGAATTCGTGGTAACGGCTAAGTCTATATTCACTAAGCACAACTTAAAGCTAGAGGAAATAAGGGTAGAAGAGGAGGAAGAAGAGGAGAAAGAGAGGGGGAAGGAAGATGCAAGGAAGGAGGAGGCTCTGGTGGAAGATGATGATGATGATGTGAGAATTGTGGAGGGGACGGAAGAGATGAAGACACAGTTCAAGCCTTCCATCGCTCAGAACCCAAGAACAACTCCATATGTTCCAAGGAAATTGGTTGACCCCTCCAGCACTTTAACCTTAATCCCCAAACCTCAAGAGTAGAGGATTGATGGAGATGAGTCCCTCGGTAGCAGAAATTGGATGATGGGAGATCAAGCTAAGGGAGGTAATATAATTATTGAAGTTCCTCTCAACTCTCTCCATCATATGGGCAAGACCTTTGATGATCTCCTCACTATAGCTCTCAGAATCAACAATTCAGTGGTAGATATCAAGGCCATCCCCTTTAATCGCCAACTTGCTCAAAGCGTAGCCCTCCTGACCGAACAAGCGTAAATCATTATGGAGATGGCTGCTAAGATTCCCCTTCCGTGCAAAATCAGAACTGAGTTGATCCAGCATCTCAATCCTCTAATAGAAATAAGGTTGGACAACTACATTGACATAAGGGATGCTCTTGTAGCAATGAATGGGATGTTGGGGATAGGAGAAAGGGGTTTGGAGATGATCCATGATGAAGTGATCGGCATCAAGGAGGAATCCCAGAGGTAGATAGCAGATGTAATTTTTACTTTGAGAACTGCCATCAAAAAGTGCCAAATTGAGTACTCTATGGGGCTGAAGGAGGAAATTGAAGAGCTAAGGAAGCAGAATGTTATCTGCTTATGGCAACAAGGAAGGATCAAAATAGCCTTGAGGAGATTATGAAATTTATGAATGAATTCAAGGCTGAAACTCTCAAAGCTATTGAGGAGTCCAGGAGAGAGAGCTGTGGTCTGAGGTTACCAAAACCATTGATAGCACCAAAGCGAAGATAACTAACATCACATTCACTTAGAAGAATGAGGCTGTTGATGAAGTTACATATGAGATCACTAAGACCTCTACCGGGTTAGCCAAAGCAATTGTTAAGGCTCAGGACATTGTGATACCAAGGGAAGCCAGTCCATCTTAAGATCTAAAGAAAGCCATTAATGACCTAAGCACCTAGATTAGCAATCTCTCTCTCTCCATTCCTTCTACACACATGACAGCGAAATTGTGCCTTTCCTTCAACACCTTATAAATGGATTAAACACACAATGGATATGGAATTAGAAAGCTCTCCAAGTCATTGTTGAGAGCATCTATCCCTCTGTCCCCAGCAAGGCTGTAAGACTGATTTAACAAATTATTCCTCCTCTTCAAGCTAATGCAAAAGCTATTCAGGAAGTCATTTAGAGTTTTGCACTTAATGAAAGAAAGATCGTTGCTCAACTTGTTGGTACTGAGTGGAGGGATAAGGATAAGCACAACTTTAGTGAAGTTTGGGAGAGGCAAACGACTTCAGCATCTACTTCAAGCGCCATGGAGATAGATAAGAAAGATGAAGAGCTAGATGAGTAGAAAGCGTTAATAGAAAAATCTGATTTGTAACTTAGTTTAGCATAGCACAGTTTTGTGTTGCTTCTTGTAAAAAATTCTCAAGTTAATAAAATCATGTATCTCTTCTGTTCCAAGTACAACATGCATTGTATTATCTTCTTTCAAACTTATATATATCAAATCAAAATAAGATTTGCAAAGAAGATTGAAGCTACTCAGAACATGGCCAAAGATTATAAGGGAGAAAGCAAGACTAGTCATTCTTGTGCTAGAGTTCACTCAGAACAAAAAAAATGAGGGAGATTATTTGATTCAGTGCTATGGATCTAAGTTTTGAAGGTTATGAGTTCAGAAGCACAAATGCCTCAGAAGCGCCAAGATGCCTCATAGGAGCAAACAATCTCAGAAGAAGCACAAGTAACCAGAAGACAGTTATAGACTAATATTCAAAAGTGACAGTTCTTTTGAAGACTCAAAAAGGGTAACTTAGTCTTTTGGTGTTAAAAGTCACGGGAGTTGATATCGCATTAAATGTCGCCATGCGCTCTTGTATCTCCTCATGGAAAAGGACAAAAGTTGTTGGGATCTCAGGAACAAAAGCATTCCTACAAGTTTCATAAACAGACAACCATACAAATGTGGGAGCCAATTTCATCCTTTCAATTGTGGCACTGATTCTACTTGGATGTAGCTCTCAAAACGGATTCCTAACAAAAACTTCAAGCTGAGACAATGGGAAGATTTTCTACTACAGTCTAAGATAAATGGAAACATTCTCTCCCTCTACAAAAAGATGTATTCCGGCATTGAAAAGGTTGCCGAAATCATTGAAATCTAAAGACTGAAATCAAGCTTCAAAAACTCACTACAATCTCCTTATGAATCGAAACAGTAAGCACTTCTCTCTCTTTAATTATTTGAAATCAAGCTCACTGAAACAAAGTTCAGAAGCTCATCCTTTTAATTAAAAAATCTCTTATATAGCACTAGCTGAGGGTAAGTTAGTGTGAGGGAGCTTAGAAATCTTGAGAAGAAGGTACTCTTGAAGATAAGAAACTCGGAGCCTCAGATACAGTTGGACGGAACTTCTGTATTGGTATAGCTCATAAAAGTGAAGACTGTTGAAGGGTAACCAGGGCTCGTCGAGAATTAACTAAAAGATGGACACCATGATCAAAGTCGAATGCATCAAAGAAGACGACATCAGTTTAGGAAGATGACATTTGAAAGCGAAAGAAACCTAAATCTCATTAAAATAAAAATTAAAACAATAAAGATGATGCTTATGTTATTTGGTATTTGGTTAATACATCATTTGGTACTTCAACTTGTCTCAGAAAACCCTGTGCCTCCTTGAACATTAAAAATGTCCCATAGCTACCCAAACTACAAAAAAGTGTACCTTTGAACTAACTCTAGTTGATGTGTCGGATGACGTGACAATGGTTGACCAATGTTGTGCGTGTTGATCAAAAAATTCAAAAAAATCAAATTTCTCTTTTCCCAACCTTTCTTCCTCGTCTCTCTTCTCTTCACCTCTCTCTCTCTCCTCAAACTCTTCCTAACTCACATTAAATCTCTTCATCATGCATCATGATTTTCTTGGTGTTATGTTCCCTATATCAATTTCTATTTAAAACTTCATCCATCAATTTGTATTCTTCACATTGTTCTTATTTATAAGAGTTTTGGAAATTTTGAGTCAGATTACTTTTTTCCTTATGTTAAATCATATTTGTGTTGTAGATTTATGTAAAAAATTCCATTTATGGTAGTTTAATTTCTTATCCGAAAAAAGTCTTGTTTTCAGGAAAAATCATGAATTTTCTACAATAACTCATGAATTTTCCATAAAAATAAGAGCCGGTAGAAAAAGCCAAAATAAGAAAAAAAATTGAAGACTTTCACCAATAAATGAAAGTGTAGAATCCTTTGAACATGAAACTATGATTAATAATCCCTTTTTACATGTTAGAATGTAAATAATTGTAAGTATTGTGAGAGATTAAAATTGTATGGAGAAAATGGGTAGAAGAAGATGGTGAAAATGAAAAGAAAAGAAATTAAAGGAATATAATTCAAGATTTTCATTTTTATAATTTTTTATTAATATATGTCACCTGTCAATTAGTATTGGTTTGAATTTTCTAACTTGACACGTGGTAGGCACGTGTGATTCACATCCGGGACGGAGACTGATTGAGAGGGGTTGAGGCAGTTGAAAGATGCAGTTTTCGAAGTTTATGTAGCTGGGGGGGAAGTTTTTAAAGTTCAGGGACGCACTGAGTTTTTTGGGACAAGTTGGAGTACCAAATGATGCATTAAGATTTTGGTATTTATTACCGTAGTATTGGCTAAATAAATGGGCTGGTTTCTCGTATTCCCGTAAGTTTGCCTATTTGCTATATTAGTAGTTGGAACCAATTTAGTTATAGGACCAAACCTGCCTTTTTTCAAGTTTGAACACAATATATAAACAATTAGAACCGCCAAATAATACCTACCTCCTAGACAGAAAATCCCTATTTTTAAGTTTTCGTTGGAGAAGCAGCAATCGTACGAGAGTTACTTTTGATGCATCCCCTATCCCTCTCCATTTACACACCCTAACTGCCTCCCTAATCGATCTTCTTCCGTCGATGATGTCGACACCTACACTGTCTTTCGCAACGAGATGTATTATCTCTTCTCTTAATTTTACTCACATTGAAAAAGCACAGCTTCACTCATTTGCAAACCAAACCAAATTGAGTTCATTTAGTTTGTTAGACATATTATAATTTAGTTTTCAATATGATTCTTGATTTTTGGAATACAATATCAAAAAATTGAGAATCTAATTGAATTACAATAAAAATTTGTGAAACAATAACAATAAAACCTAAGACACTTAGTACACTCATCCTAATTTTTGTAAAATATGCGTTTGCGTTTGTAACAATCTAAATTTTGTTACTTATTTAATTTAAATTAAAAAAATTAGTCGAGTCATTGATTGAAATCCATCTCGATGTTATTAAATCATATTAATATCATCAATAACAATAGATAAGCTATCAAATCACTTTATTATCATTGATAACTCAATGAGATAACATGGAAAGATTTTTCATCCATACTAAGTGTCAAAACAGATTCTTGATTCAGTTGAAAATGTTTGTACCTTACTTTTTTTAATTTTTCTAAAAACCGAAAAATTCTTGACTTAACCAAACCCAAACAAATAAAAATATAGAAGTAAAAGGGGAGAAAATTGGAAACTCCTTTTTTTAATAATCCAATCTTACTGGAAAAACAGAACATATAATAATTAAATTCAACAAATAAAAGTATCGAATGCACCATAATATGTAATATAACACTAATTAAATTTTAGAGTTGATTTTTTTATAAATATGATTTGTTAGGTAGGGTAAATATGTCTTATTTTGTATATAAAATCCATCGGAATAAAAAAATTTGGATTTAGTTCAGAGTTCGGACAAAGGAATTTGGATTTAGTTCAGAGTTCGGACCAAGGAATTGTCAAGTTTGAACACAATATATAAACAAATTTGAACCGCCAAAGAATACCTACTTCCTAAACGGCAAAACCCTATTTTTGAAACTGTCCGTCGGAGAAGCAGCGACCGTAGGAGAGTTACTTCCGATGGAGTCCCCAATTCCTCTCTATGAAACCCTAACCCCTCTCTCTTTACACACCCCAATCGCCTCCCCTAATCGATCTCCTGCCGCCGATGATGTCGACTCCTATACTGTTTTCCGCAACGAGATATCTCTCTCTTCTCTTAATTCCGCTCCCATTGACTCTGTCGCTCCTGATTTCTTCTCTCTCGACCTTGCCGGCGCTGCTGAACCTGAACCAAGAACGCCTAGTAGAGCAGCTGAGCTGAAGACACCATCGGTTTCTAATTCACCTTTGCTGCCGACGACGACTGAGCCAGGGCTTGAGGGCAATTGGTTTAGAGCGAATAGTAGGTTCAGGAGTCCCATGCTGCAATTACATAAAGGTACATTGGAGAGTTGAAAAGTGAGCTGTTTACCGATTAATTTTGGATTCTTTAATTTAGCATTCATTGATTTTTGTTGTTATGTTATAATTGCCTCTCTTCCGTTCTAGTAAATTTTAAGCCTTCACGTTTCTGTGATACATATGGAGTGCTTGTTAAGTTCTTATCCTGAAAACTTGCGAATGTGTGGGGTGGTAACATGCAAATCTGGGTTGTTATATGCCGCCCATTTTTACTATGCAAATAACTTGGCTTTAAGCTTTTTGAGGCAATTTGTTTTGTTGTGTATATTTTTCATTTAAGTTGTTTTCCCACCCGAGAATATATTAAATCTTAAAAGGTAACTCTAGACCCGTCCGTTTTCTTTTTCCTTCTTAAATTTAACTAAATATATGTAGCTATTGATTTAAGAGCTGGTGAGATATAAATCTCTAGTAAAACATGAATCTGTGTTTAGTTTTACTAAGTAAATCAGACTTCATTGTCTTTATTATGTCTTAGCTTTTCAATCGGACAGTTGCTTGTGTTATCTTAGTTAAATATAGTTGAAACAAAGGGAGATAAATTTTTCCTGCAGCCTGGTAATTTTTCATGCCGTCTGTAATAACTTGTTTTGAGGACTTCCCATGGACAGATGTAGTGACTAGTGACATATGGTCGGCTACTCCTTTTTCTTTTCCGACTGTGTTCCATTCTAAATATATTTTTTTGTTTATAAGCTTTCGGTTATATGTATATCAGTCAAAAGTATCACGTTATTAGAAAAATGGCTAAGATATATGTAGGCCCGTTCTTGGGCACATGCGTGAGGGGCTACCGCCCATGTCCCACGTAAATCTGTATCAATTTAGGGCCCATTTTAGCTATTATATCAAATTTAATAATAGAATATTTATTCATATGCAACTTTTATGTGTAAAACAATAACTTTATCTAATCAATATTCATTTATTTTTTCAAATTAAAATAAAACTAAAGTTACAATTATTTCTTTTAATACTCTAATGGCACCAGCTACCCTTATTTTCCAAACTTTCAAAGGTATTTAGTCCTCTTAAACATAGTAGTCAAAGGCGCGCCTAGGCATGACTAGGCTTTCGGGCGAGCCCTTGCGCCTTTAGGGGTTTTAGGCTAAATTTTGCGCAGCGGCCAAAAAGCCCAAGGCGCGGCCTTGCGCCTTGAGTGCGCCTCAGCGCCTTGACTACTATGCTCTTAAAGAACTATAACTTAACTTTGATATGCATCGTTAACCTATAAATAATCCTCCTACTATTTCTCCACATATATATGTGTGTGTGTGTGTGTTTAAATTGTATTCCAGTGCATAGTGATTAAGTTCTAATGTTAATTTTAATATTGTGAATTTGTAATATAGAATTCATTATTTTTTAGTCTCGTATGAAGTGCAATAATAAAAATATGAATTTTTAGTATGTGTAATGATGGCCCTGAATTTTCATTTTGCCCATGGGTCTCAACAGGTTAGGAACGGGCCTGGATATATGACATAAAAAGTTTCGCGAATTATGAAAATTCAACTTTGAAATGGTTTTTACCACATTAAGAATTGAGAAGCGTTTTGCTTCCCGCTGAATATTCATGAACTATTACGTGAGGAAGTTAGTTTTGCTGTTTTAGATTCTGTAAATATTTCTCAGTTCAAAGATGCGTACTCATTTGTGTAATATCATTTAAAACAATTGTGGTAGACTATTTTTTTATTGATACAGCGATCATAGGTAATTAGGGTCAAAACTGTCAACTTTATTCATGGACTTAATTTTGCATTGCAAGAATGGAGGTGTTAGTTTATAAACTCTCCTGGCTGCCGATGGTTTAAATATCTTAACTGTTCTCTTTAGAACCTGCATAGTGGTAAATGGTGTTTGTAGCCTAAAGTTTGATGATATGTGGTGCAGAAATAGTGGATTTCTGTGATTTTCTCTCTCCTACTCCAGAAGAAGAAGCTGCTCGGAGTACAGCAATAAAATGTGTTTTTGATGTGATAAAATACATATGGCCAAATTGCAAGGTGATTTATCTCTCTCACTTTTCAATTGTATGAAAGCATGAAATTTGCCGAGGTTGTAATTTACTAATGTGACTCTACAGGTAGAAGTTTTTGGTTCATACAGGACAGGGCTTTATCTTCCTACAAGTGATGTTGATGTAAGTAAGATGTGATAATTCTAGAAGCATAAAACATGTTTGACAACTTAGCTACTATATCAAAAAATTTCTTTTTTCTTTTTTGTGAACTTTGGTTGTGATTATGAACTTAGCTACTATATCAAAACATTTCTATTTTTTGTGAACTTAGGTTGTGATTATGGAGTCAGGTATAAAAAGCCCACAAATTGGTTTGCAGGCTCTTGCAAAAGCACTGTCCCAAAAGCGCATTGCAAAGAAGATACAGGTAAGCTCTTGTTGATGACTGTAATCATATTATGCTAAATAGATGATCTTTTTATGTTATTTCTTTTCCTGTATCAGGTGATTGCGAAGGCACGAGTTCCTATTATTAAATTTGTAGAAAAAGAAAGTGGAATCTCGTTTGACTTAAGGTTTTCCTTTCTCGTTTTTACAAATTTTGTTACATTTTACTTGTACAATAGATTTTTCATTGATTAAAGCTGTGTTTTGCTAAGAAAATCTTGCAGAATTTGTTTGTGGAGTTGGATACCCCTTTTTCCCGAAGCAATGAACTAATTTTTTCCTAGGAACTAATTACATATTCAAAATTAAATATGAAAGTTATCTTACCTGCTTCAATAGTATAACTGTGATTTGATATTTAAGACTACAATATCTGGATGCAGAATAGGACCTGTGACACAATTTATAGGTTTGATTTTCAATTCAGCAAAAATGATAACGTTGGATCCATGGAATTATTTATCATGAACGGCACCTTCCCTAGACAGTAATTCTATGCAGTAAAGTTGGATTCTGGTGGTGAAATGCCCCGTAGATGCTAAGGGCCGTTTGGGATTGTTTTCCGAAATCTAAAAAATGTTGTCCCACGATAAGTTTTTGAGACGAGCTTCTTCGGACAACAGCTTTTGCGACTTGGGAAATCAGTCCCAAACTGGTCCTAAGTTCCTTACTAAGCTCTTTGTTCCGGTATCATAGCTATTCTGTTTCCTCATTGTAGTTAACTTCTAATAATTTTGAGAATTGATCTGTTTTGTATGCTCTGGTTATCAGCTTTGATTTGGAGAATGGTCCAAAAGCTGCAGACTTTATTAAGGTTTGTCATCCATGTTATTCTTGTACATAGTTTCAGATAACCCGTTATAACAGAAACGATATTAAATTCTTCTATGATCAAGTTTTAGCTTGCGTCTCTTTCTCAGGATGCTGTGTCCAAGTGGCCTGCACTACGCCCATTATGCCTGATCTTGAAAGTGTTCCTACAACAAAGAGAACTCAATGAGGTGTGAATTTGTTTAAACATCTTCTGGTAGCTTTTTCTAATGGATGTTAATTATTAAATTGTTTTTATCCACTCACTGACAAGAACCCTTCCAAGTATGTAGGTATATTCTGGTGGAATAGGTTCTTATGCCCTACTTACTATGCTAATGGCAGTGTCAAAGGTAAGAATTATTTTGATGTAAAATCTTCTAGCAATTCTTAATTTTGCATGCTTGCTGTCACTTAGATTATGGCCAGTTCTTCTAGCTTCCCTCAAAAACTTAATGCATAGCCTAGGTCAGATTTTGTGACAAGTTCCTGTTTGCAAGATTCCCTTGCCACAGTTTCTCTTTGGCCAACATATTATCTTGGAGCTAGATGAATGGTTTTATTCCAGATCACTAAATTTTCTCTCCTCAGAAACTCAGTTGTTGATACTTGATAGTCTAGTGAAAAGAGGTTTTGGCTCCAATCCTATTTTCATAGAACGAAGTTCCTTATTCCTCGGGGAAAGACTGGTTATAAATTCTAATCCTCTGAATTTGTCAATTTGGAGATCTTTATTTTGTTCCATATGATCTTCCATTGACATGCATTCACTCTGGTATTCCTAATATATTGATCCCTTAAAAGATGAAGGAGAGCAAAGAGCCATGGTCAAAGAGTTTTTATTTTCTAAAACCATGTTATTGATAGTAATGCAAGTAAGCCATGTAATCAAGTGGGTCTGTTTGATATGGGTTACAAATCTATCTCATAATGAAATGAAGCCAAATTGAGGGTGAAGTAAAGGTACTTCAGGTTGATGGAGCATCAACACATTTGAGTGCCAGGAGCAGTAGTTGGTATACATTAATTATTGTCATCCATGCTCTACATCTCAATCCTCAATCTTCAGTGAGTAATAATTGATGCAACGAGTCTCAGCTTCCATAGTAGTAGGATACTTGTCACTAACTTGCGCATATACTTCCAAAATGAATTAGTTTCCAGGATGCTCGGTTTTATTCTTTTGAGATTATCCCAATGATGGAGAACGTGTCGAAATGGGTCAGCATTAGGTTCATGGGCAGTAGGAGGCAGTAGTGGGATTTTAGTTACTTATTAGCTATGGCAGGTGGTTGCAAAAGATTGCTGAGTGGCTATAAAGGTGAAGTTGGCGTAATTGGGGAGCAGGGAAGTTTTATGTAATCAAACTGCTATTAGTTGCAGGGTTCTTAAATTTGAGAGGGATATCAATCCTCTGGGGCTATAAGCCTGTTCTTTCTTATTTCTGTGTTTGTTTCCATTTGTAATCAGTATAGTCCAGGAAGCACGGAAACTCCTATATTCTAACGTTTCCCCGTTTCCGTTTCCGTTTCCACCTCGGAAACTTGAATTCACGTTATATTTGGCGTGCCCTGTAGGCATTTCCACAAAACGGAAATGTTCCCATTCCCGTTCCCATGCTACCTAGAGTATAGTTCTCATTTGTGGGTTATTATTTCCACTTTCTTGTTTCTTTGTTTTTTTCTATAAATTCTTTTTTGTTGTTTCTTTGCTGTCTTTTTATTATTCCCCGTCTTTTATCTTTAATGAAGTCTATTGATATTCATGTGTGTGATTTTTTTTATTCTACAGAATCTCAGGGAGTGCCAAGCATCTCCAGAACATAATTTGGGAATACTCCTGGTACAGTGTCTTAAACTACAATTTGTAATTTGTTAAAATAGTGAGTGCAGATAATACAAAACTACAAAAAGGGTGTTGCCTGTATTTTTGAAGTGTTCAAAAGAAGGATAATCGTTTTCTATTGTATTATTATTATTTTTGTTATCGTTGGGTGAGTTTACAGCATTTGATTAGGCATGCAAACCATATAATTTAGAGATTAGAGAGGAAAACTTTGCATATTCATGCATTCTTAAGTTCTTTTTTTCTTTGGGTAGCAGATACACTTTTTTGACTTTTATGGGTGCAAGTTAAACACCACGGATGTTGGGATATCTTGCCGTGGGACTGGAACCTTCTTTTCAAAGCGGAGGAAAGGGTAAAAAGAGCTACCATGACTGAGCATGAAATAGCATTTTCTTGCTCGATGACTTAATTAAGAGTTTCTGCTTGATTTCTTATAATCTTCTGCATCAATTATAGGTTTATGAACAAAGGACGTCCATTTCTTATTGCCATTGAGGATCCACAGGTGAACTTGTAGATACTTTTGTGTATAACCATTTTGTTTGCGAAGTGTTGTGTTGTGGTTTATATGTTATACTGTACTTGCCAGTTTTTAGTACGAAAATTTTCCCTAGTGGGTCCCAACTACTGGGTCAGGTCTACCTTATTTGTTTATAACATTCCAATATTCAGACCAAAGGTTAAAAGGTAGTTTTGCCGTATTGCTATTGCGTTCGTGTTGCTTTCTATTCTGATCCGTAGTAACTAATTGAAGAACTGGTTGCTACTTGCTGCAGATTGATGACTTCCACCAAGGCTTTATTTAATTTATACTCCTCGTCTGGCTAAATTTTAACTACTTTTCCACTAATTTATATATTCTTTGGATGGATTAGGCACCGGAGAATGACATTGGAAAGAACTCATTCAACTACTTTCAGGTTTGTTCAATGCACTCTTTTTTTATTTGTAGTGTCTCTGCAACTGATTACTCTGGATAATGGAAAATGATTGGAGTGTTTGTTTAGGGCACTGTTTCGTGATGATTCATGGGTGCAATGGGAGAATTTATTGATAGAATAGCTTATATAAAAAATGAGACCACATGTGGAAGTTCTTTTTCCATCTTTTACTGTACAAGAACAGTTACTCTACTTAATAACTTAGTTGTCAAAGGCGCTTACTAAGCGCAAGGGGGGTCAGGCGCACACCTTTGGTATGTAAGGCGCACACCTTTGGTATGTACGGCACACATAAAAATTAAAAAAGCTCATCATGCAGCATATGCTAGAAAAAGCGAGAAATGTGAGATAAGCAAGGCGAGCACCTCCACGCCTTAAGTAGGGTCAGGCGAGGTGTCGTTCAATAGGCATTCGCCTCTTGGCGCCTTAACAAGGCACCCCAAGGCGCGCCTAGGTACAAAATGTTCTTTTAAAGGTTTTATGATGGATTTGATCTCATCTATCCATGTTTTTTTAACTGGTATTTAATCTTGGCCATCAATATGTTTATGATAAATTTGATCTTGGCCATCCATATTTTTCAATTCACGTTTAATCTTGGCCACCGATCTATTAAAAATAGAATTGATCTTGGCTGTCCATCTTTTTACCCATATAAAGCCAACTTTTTAGGGTCTATAACAGACAAAAGTTACACCAAAGTTCCTCTATTTTCTCTCATCTCAATCGATATGAAGTTTAATATTATGAATTATGCTATGATGATAGTGATTAGATTTTTAAATATGAAGCCTAGGTTTTATAACTTAGTATTTTGGAAGCTTAAATTGATGTCTAAACCTTAAAATATGTGTGAAGCTTAATTGGCTTTTTGCTGTAATAACATTGGAACATGGGCATAGACTTTTTGTTGTTCCTATGTTCAAATAAAATTGGAGCATAGGATTCATGCTTATATATATAATTATAAAGTATAGTTATAATGCATGAGCCACCAATACTGTTGAATTCTGAAGGTTTCTCAAGTTGTTGCTACTAGATAGGCTGGGGTCAGTTCCTTTGTGTATCTTTTTTAACTGCGCTCTCCTGAAGCTCACTTTAGCCTCCCCTGAAGCATATCATTTTACTTGTCGCACAGAGGGCTTAATTATCTTTATGTATACACACTGTGAATCATCTATGGAGCACAATGGTCAAATATTACACCTTATATTGTCATTATATCGTTGCATCAAATTGAGTTTTATTTAAGTAGTCCCTTATCAACCAGCCTTTGCACCGTACAAGGCTTGATGCATCGGTAGGTATCCGAGCTTGTCCCGAAAAACCTATTGCCTCCTGAACTTTTAAAGTGCCCCTGTTACTCCCTCATCTTTCAAAAAGTGAACCACTTTGCTCCCTGAATGCCACCTGTAAGCTTTTGGTTGGTTTGACTTCTCAAAGATGTCATTTTTTTATATTTTCTCTCTCCATTTAGAAGCTAACACGTGGTGTTCAGGGAGCAAAGTTGTGCACTTTATGAAAGTTGAGGGAGCTATTGGGTCACTTTAAAAGTTCATGGGGGTTAAGTAGGTTTCTTGGGACAAGTTTGGGTACCTACATGATGCATTAGGCCATTTATATAACTGGTATTGTTCCATCATTATTGAGTTTATTTTTCTTGATGATGTAAACCCGAATTGCTGAAATATCATTATAATGGTGCCTTAGACATCTGGAATGTCTCTGCTTTGCTTCGTTTATTGTAAAATCTTTCATACTAAACGGAAAATATATTTTGGCGACTCATGAAATGCTTTACCAAATAATTTAATTTGAATTAATGAATAAAGCACTTGTTTCTGTGTTAACGTAAACTATACCCTAATTAGAGATTTACTTGGTGTAGATTAGGTCAGCGTTTTCGATGGCATATCTAACCTTAACAAATCCAAAGACCATCTTGAGCTTAGGTCCAAACAGGAGTATTCTTGGTACCATAATTAGACCAGACCCTGTTTTGGTAGAGCGGAAAGGGGGACTTAATGGAGACGTGACTTTCAGTAGCTTGCTTCCTGGTGCTGGGGAGCCGATTCAGTCGCATCAAGAGATATTGGGTAACTGGCAGTTGGACGATGATGAAACAGAGCTGCCACGTGGAGGTGGAGACGGTAGTGCAAAATCCTCCGGGAAAAAGAGGAAGAAATCTTCTTCCAAAAACAAGTCTGGTAAGAATAAGGAAAATGGGGATCTTCAAGAAGGGTCTGGGTCCAGGAAAGAAAGGAAGAAGCAGCGCTGGAGAAATAACCATGATGATGCCAATGGCCATTTTTCGGCTGGCAAATCTCGATGGAGAAGTTAAGATAGAAAAGCTGTGGATGCAAATTGTTTCCAAATCTGATATAGTTTTTTGTTGTAGTTTGAAGATATTCTAACAACCAATGGTTCAAGTTGCTGCTAGTCCTAGTCTCATTCCTGTGGCGCTGTAAGCAAATCACTGAAGAGCTCGTGTGTCCTCACTGTTTATGTGCTCTGATATTAAGTTTTGGTTTCATTGTTTTTTTACTGGAAATCTGGAATTATATGCAGTCCGTAAAACTAGTCTCTTATTGTCCTGTGTATTACTACATCAAAGTGCAAATTTTGCAAAAAAAGAGCAGTGAAAGAATTTTACCCGATTACTCTTTAAACTACCATTTCATGAATGTTGATCTCTATTGCTTCTTCTTCAGAGCCCATTGCATTGCCATGAAGGTGATGTAGGTTATGCTTCCAATTTTCTTTTGAGCTGTGTGTATGTTGTATTAGGGTTTACCATACATGGGCTGCAAAATGATTTGGCTAAGTAGTATTTGGGAAAAATAACAACGGTCTTCCAACTCACGTTTGCAACGTACATTCACATTCCTTTCTCAACTCCAAGGATTTTCAAAATGACCATTAACTGGAAGAAAGTGCCAACCAAAGAATTATCAAATGATTGATAGGATGAAACTTAATAATTGTAGTAATAATACTAATAGACTGTAAATTTTGTTATTTGCTGAATATCGAAATCCCTTAGTATTGTTGAGAAATTTTGCAGTTTGTGCAATTGAAATTAAAATAAATTCGTGTGATTAACTTCATAGTTTATGACAAACAAAAAAAATAGGATTATATATGGCA
Source organism: Euphorbia schlechtendalii (assembly GCA_949673415.1). Taxonomy (NCBI): domain Eukaryota; kingdom Viridiplantae; phylum Streptophyta; class Magnoliopsida; order Malpighiales; family Euphorbiaceae; genus Euphorbia; species Euphorbia schlechtendalii. Next base: position 11,800 of record CATIWQ010262480.1, on the reverse strand, counting down.
CTGTGGAGCTGAATGAACAATTACATTATTAGACAAAAAGTCTTCCATTTCTATAACATCAAACTTAACATGTAAGATCAAACTGCAAGGGTTTGATGGGGAGTAATGAAAGGAAACGAGAGAATTAAATTATAAAGATGGTATTTAATGTATATATAAAGGATAATGTATCATTATGTTTGAAGGGATGTTGTTAATAACTTAATATTAGCCAATATGAGTACTTTTAAATAATATATAAATAAGGTGTAATTTCAGTGTAGATTCCTCACATTTCATGGTGGGATGATGTAAGGGTATTTTGACTGTAAACGAGGGGAGACTAGTCCTTCCATTTCCCGTCAAAACTTGCCCTTCTAGCTTTACTCCCCAGAGATAGGAAATGGGGTGAGCAAAACTCGGTTCGATTCAAAAATTAAATTGAAAAATAAAAAAGGGAAAATAAAGGGTAAATTTTATAAATGCATTAAAAAGGTTTCAAAATTACATTAAATACGTTCTAATTGAAAACTGTCATTCCATACCAATTTTGAACTTCCTCTTTACAGTTATTATGTCCTATATAAGGACTGATTCCTTCCCAAAACCAAAAGCGATCATCAAAACTGCAGAACTTCTTCCTCAAATTCTAGGTTTTCTCTCAAACAAAAAGTGCAACAGATCTAGATTTCTTCAAAATTAAATCGCGATTTCATCAGATCTCTAGCAATCAAGTAAGTTTCCGAGCTCAATTAGCTCGATTTCGAAGAACAATCATGTGTTTAAGTAGAAACCGAATTAATTTTGATTCTGAAAACCTACAGAATAGATTGAATCCTTGTTTTAATTCATAGCTACGGATCATAGAATGAGGATTTGAAATTCGTTGGTTACAAGGTTGCTAGTTTTGTAATTTCCTAAACTTCAAGTTTTTCTAAATTCAAACAAGTACTAGTTGAAAAGCCTGAAGATAAATGAAGAAACAGAAGATTTGAAGATAGAGTTTCAAGTTACAGATGAAGATCCTACCATGGAATTCGTTGTTTCTGAAAATCTGGTAGACAGCTGGTATTGAGTAGAAACTCATGTTATTTTAACAATATTTCATTAATGTTACTTTGTACATGAACTTGATGTTCTTTTCTTACATTTTTTAATTGATATATACATTATTGGTAAACAAATCAAGCATGAATGAAGTTATTTTGTTGAGAAATTATTCAAATACCAGCTTGCTACCAGCTCTGTACCAGTATTTTCAATAGAGACCCAGTTTTCAGCATTTTGCCAAGTTTTAATGTTCAACTGGTATACTACTGTAGACTGCTGGTATTGAGTAGAAACTCATGTTATTTTAACAACATTTCATTAATGTTAGTATGTAAATGAACTTGATGTTCTTTTCCTATGATTTTGAATTGATATATATTGGTAAAAAAATAAAGTATGAATGGAGTTATTTTTTGAGAAATTGTTCAAATACCTGCTCTGTACCAGTATTTTCAATAGAGATTCAGTTTCTCCATTTTGCCAAGTTTTAATGTCCAACTGGCATACTACTGGTAGAATGCTAGTATTTAGTAAGAACCCATGTTATTTTAACAATATTCATTAATGTTAGTTTATACATGAACTTGATGCTCTTTTCCTGCGATGTTGAATTGATATATACATTATTGGTAAACAAATCAAGCATGAATGGAGTTATTTTGTTGAGAAATTGTTCAAATACCAGCTCTATACCAGTATTTTCAATAGAGATCCAGTTTCTACATTTTGCCAAGTTTTAATGTCCAACTGGTATACTGCTGGCAGAATGCTAGTATTTAGTAGAAACTTATGTTATTTTAACAATATTTTATTAATGTTAGTTTGTACATGAACTTGATGTTCTTTTCCTGCGATCTTGAATTGATATATACATTATTGGTAAACAAATCAAGCATGAATGAAGTTATTTTGTTGAGAAATTGTTCAAATACCAGCATGTTACCAGCTCTGTACCAGTATTTTCAATAGAGATCCAGTTTCTGCATTTTGCCAAGTTTTAATGTCCAACTGGAATACTGTTGGTAGAATGCTGGTATTTAGTAGAAACTAATGTTATTTTAACAACATTTCATTAATGTTAGTTTGTATATGAACTTGATGTTCTTTTCCTGCGATTTTGAATTGATATATACATTATTGGTAAACAAATCAAGCATGAATGAAGTTATTTTGTTGAGAAATTGTTCAAATACCAGCATGCTACCAGCTCTGTACCAGTATTTTCAATAGAGATCCAGTTTATGCATTTTGCCAAGTTTTAATGTCCAACTGGTATACTGCTAGTATAATGCTAGTATTTAGTAGAAACTCATGTTATTTTAACAACATTTCATTAATGTTAGTTTGTACATAAACTTGATGTTCTTTTCCTGTGATTTTGAATTGATATATACATTATTGGTAAACAAATCAAGCATGAATGAAGTTATTTTGTTGAGAAATTGTTCAAATACCAGCATGCTACCAGCTCTATACCAGTATTTTCAATAGAGATCCAGTTTCTGCATTTTGCCAATTTTTAATGTCCAACTGGTATACTGCTGGTATTTAGTAGATACTCATGTTATAATCTAGTCATTGTACAACATTCGCAAGAAGAACATTTTGTCTTGCAATCTTTGTAGATTAAAATTATACAGATCCAAATAGAAACTTGTTGTCAATCACTTCAAAAATAATTATAAATTATGTTTTTTCATTGTCAATACTAGACTACTACCAGGTTCTTACCAGATTGAACATATAAAATACATTGCTTTCATTTTTCACCAGATTTGTAGGTATTTAACTGTTCAAATCACACAAAAAACAGCTGCAAAAATTGCTTCTAATTGATTTTTAAATAATAAAAAATTTCTATATACAGCAACGTTATACTAGTAAAAGTTCAAAAATACATCAAAATCTGATCGATTACATGCAAAAAATGTTCATTTCGGAAGAGAACCCTAACTATCAAACATTTTAATATTGGAGGTGCATTTAACACTAGTATGCCAAATCAAGGTAGGGGGACACACCAACTTGTAAAGCTGCAAACATTTTGAATTAAAAAAAAGTCAGATATACACATGGATCAATGAAAAAAGAACACATGCTACCACAAAGAGATAAATACCAGATACTTACTAGATAAATTCCAGCTAAGTTCATTCCAAGGATTACATATAGATTAACATAATACATTAAACCAACTTATTAAAAATCAGAAATTCAACAACCGAAAAACCAGATCACTACTAGATAATTTCATTTTAGTAATTACGAAAACATCAATTGTTTTAGTTACTACCAATTATCTACCAGATTCCTACCAGTTTCATACCACATACTAGTAAACTTGAATCACTTATAATTATCCAAGTTATGCGTCTATGGATATGTGAATACTCATAACTACTACTAGGTTAATGGTTTCAAAGCAAAAGCATATGTTTACCTCAAGTTTTGGTAGTTCATTAACTTCCTTCTCATTTTCCTTCTTAACAACATATTTGTTAGAAGTTTTATTTGCAACCTTGATTCTCTTAGGAGCAACAAAACTTTTTTTTATTGCTTGGAAGCTCTTTTCGGTGCCATTGAATCTAATAAAAAACTGAAAACAATCGATTAAAACAAGAAACAAAGAAGAAAACAAACGATTAAAACAAATGATGAAAAATGCGAACAAATAAAAATGATTAAAGTTAGATTTCGTACCTTGTATCACAAAATCGAAGAAGATTAACTGCAATTGATTGGTAAATGAAAGATGCAAGTGAGATAACGAAGGACTAGCAGAAAAAGTAAGGAGATGAAACGGTGATGGAATGAAATTTGAATCGAAGATGAAAGAGTTTTGCTGAGAAAAAAAGGAGAGCGTACGGGAGAAGAAGACTGAAAGAGAACACATGTTTTTAAATTTTGGATTCCTTTTCATACATTTTAGTTATGGGCCAAAACTTGGACTAAAATTAAGTTGGTAAATTAGGTCATTATTGACAAATTCCTGAAAATAAAAGGTTAATTTTTATAAACACCCTCTTATAGAATATGATTTTAAATATTGGAGATTGGTCTTTAGTAAATACCTCTTTTAAACTTTTCAATTCACTAATTAGTATTTTTATTCACTAAATACCCTTTTATTTAATTCATACCCCAATACAAAAACAAATCAATATTAAATCCCTATTATTAGTTACTTAAACTCCTAAACTAACCAAATACTAACTCTCTAAAAACGATCGTTTTCTCCCAAATAGCCAATGCCGTTCTAGTTTTTATTCTCGTCCAAACCGCCATGGTCATTTAGTGGCTCTTGCATTTTTGTTCTCCAATTCCACAATAATTGCATTTCGGTTTTCCAATTTCCGTTTGAGTTCTCCAATTTCAGTGGCTTCTTGTTTTTTCTCTCTATTGCATTGCTCATGCGTTTCCGTTCTCTTATTATAGTTTCTATTTTTTCGATTCACAACGAAAACAACGGTTCAAACATCATGATTGATATATTTCGCAAAAAAATGAAACCAAGAAATTCTTCGAGTATAAAAGATGGCACATCAAGCTTGAAGATATTTTTTTCTTAGAAAATTGTATATTTCTTCAGGAAAACTGTAAATTTTTCTAGAAACAATATCTTTCTTTTGGAAATTTGTATATTTCTAAATTCTTCATTCTTCAAAGATAAGATGAAACGACAAGATTAAAGGTATATTTTTCCTGAAAAGTTGTATATTTCTTCTGGCAAATCATGTATTTCTTATGGAAAACGGTATATTTCTTCTAAAAAATCATATGTTTCATTAAAAAAACTATATACTTCCTTTGGAAAATGATATATTTTCTGGAAAATTGTATATTTTTTGGTATATTTTTGCCATATATTTTTTTGGAAACGGTATATTTTTTGAGAAAATTGTATATTTCTAATGTCTTCAAAGATAAAAGAATGGCACGACAAGCTTAATGGTATATTTTTCTTGAAAAATTGTTTATTTCTTTGGGAAAACCGTCTATTTCTTTTCGAATATGGTAAATTTCTGTTGAAAAATCGTATATTTCTTTTGAAAATTTGTATACTTTTTTTGAAAAATGGTATATTTTCTGAAAAACAAAAATGAACGTGAGCGAAGCAGTTGTATACTTCCTTTGGAAAATGATATATTTTCTGGAAAACAAAAATGAATGCGAGCGAAGTTGTTGGTTACATACGAAATCAAACCTGAGGTTGTGTTGGAAATCATAACTTTGAATTATATTGTGAATTCCTGAATTCCTTGAATCCCAAAATTAAAATTAAATTGATGTTGATAAAATACTAATCTGGAGATTTCGTAATCAATTGATAAGTAAGAAAATCAAATTTATAAAAACAATTAAATTAGATAAAAACACTACAAATGAATTTGGAAAGAAAATGAAAAAATTGAATACCATAGATGAATTTTGAAAAGAAATTGAATGTGAGAAGAAGGTCACAAAGTAACCATGATTGAATTTAAAAATTGAATTTGAAAACTAAATCTCATAATCTCTAAAAACTAGTTAATGTTAAATATGTGGTATTTAATGAATTTAGATAGTAGAAAGTGATAAGGAATAAATAAGTTTAATAATGAGGTATAAACTAAATATGAAATCTCAAAATGAGTATTTCTTGTAATTTCCCAAAATAAAAATTGAAAATCAAATCGGGTTATTTCGGTTCGGTTCAGTTTTAGCTGAATTTATGTTTTCTTTATATTTTAAATTTAAATTTTTTCATATACTAATTTTTTAATATAAAATGATTAAAAAATCATTATAAATATTTTTAAATATATGCACTTTATTGTAAATTTGAAAAAAAAAATATTTTCATGTGTTAAATGTAAATTGAATATGAAAATAATTAATAATTAATATAAATTTAAATTAAATTTATATTTTCGATTCTTTTACAAAAAAAATCGAATCGAAGCAAAAATCAATAACATAAATATATAAAATCGAATAACCCGATATTTTTGGTTTAGTGTTTGATTTTTTTTTTCTCCTCCATTGGGAAATGATTCTCATGCTTCACGCCTTCAAATTTTCCTCCCCAAACAAAGCTTAAGGCTTTGATTTTGTTTGGACGATGTTCATCATAGTTTATTGATGCACAGTACTGTATATTTTATAAAAAATTTTGTGTTCAAGGGATAAAATAGCATGATTTTTTTCAAAATTGTAGTGTAATTTGAACGAGAACCATGAAAACCACGAAATCTGTGAAAACCATTAACCATTCCATGAAATGAACTATGCATTCAAACGATACTCTTATTAGAAGCATATAGCACGATTAAATTATGATCCAAAAAGGCCAAAAATGGCAAGTTTTCTGAAGAATTACCAATAAGGAGTTTCAAGGTCCATCGCTCTCCCGATCTATCTCCATTTCCAGTTACTGTTGAATTCATGTCTTCCCATGGCTACACTTCTTCCTTCTCATACTACTCCTCGCTCTTATCCTTCCTTATTCTCCTCTTTTCACCAAAGTCCCGCCGTCAGGTTACCACATGTCAGAGGTATCAAGCTCTCCTTCAGTTCCCCTTCTAATCGCTCCTTTGGACCTCGCACTCCTTCTACTGCTTCTCGTGCTCCACGGATATTCTGCGAGGCGCAGGAAACTGCCGTTCAAGGTCTGCGTTAATCTACCTATTTCATTTTTTTTGAACATTTCTTGCTTTCTCTGCCTGTAATTTGTTTAATTCGATAGCTCTTAGTTTTTAATTTGTATTTGTGCACCCCGAGTAGAATGCTAGAGGATTATAGCACTTTGCATAGAAGAAACTGATGGTGATTATAAAACCTTTCGAAAAAGAATTTATCGTTTTAATAGTGTTGGAGTCTTTTAATATAATATTATGGATGGCCTAAATACTTGAAGTCTTGAACATGGTATTTTAGCTACAAGACGCATATATAGTTATGTTTTGGGTGTTTTACATGATCCCTAAAGAAATTGGTGAAACTGAAATAGAAAAGCTGGTTTATGAGGGAGAAGCAGCGGCTGTAGGAGAGTTACTCCTAATGGAGTCCCCAGTCCTTCTCAATGAAACCCTAACCCCTCTCTCTTTACACACCCCAATCGGCTCCCCCAATGGATCTCCTTCCGCCGATGATATCGACACCTACACTGTCTTCCGCAGTGAGATATCACTCTCTTCTCTTAATTCCGCTCCCATTGACTCTGCCGCTGCTGATTTCTTCTCTCTCGACCTTGCCGGTGCTGCTGAACCTGAACCCAGAATGCCTAGTAGAGCAGCTCAGCTGAAGACACCATCAGTTTCTAATTCACCTTTGCTGCCGATGACAACTGGGCCAGGGCTTGAGGGCAATTGGTTTAAAGCATATACTAGGTTCAGGAGTCCTATGCTGCAATTCCATAAAGGTATATTGTAGAATTGAAAAATGAGCTGTTATCAGATTAATTTTGGATTCTTAAATTGAGCATTCATTTTCTGTTATATGTTTGAGTTGCCTCTCTTCCGTGGTTATATACTTATATGTAATGCTGCTAGTAAGTTTCATGCCTTCACGTTTGTATGCATCAGGGCACAATATATTTCTGTTTTTCTTGAGGTTTTATTCCTAATTGCGAGTGGAGTTTTAATTAAGTTCTTATCATGAAAACTTGCCACTGTTTGTGTTTGTGGTGGTAACATGCAATTAAATTATCTTTCAGATGTTTAAGGCAATTTGATATGGAGATTGAATTTCCCATGTATCCATCCATTTTACATATAATAAACAGTATACTTTCTTTTCCGGGCATTCTCTTCTCTTTTAAAGAGTTCTTTCCACCTGAGAAATTTTTTTTAAAAGGTAACTCTAGGCCCAGAAGTTTTCAGTTTTCCTTCTTAGTTCTCTTACTATATATATGCAGACATATTTCGAAGCCGGGGAGACTTAAATTTGAAGTAAAGCATGAGATTGCTTTAACTTAGTAAATAATACTTTATTGTCTTTATTACTGTCATAGCTTTTCAATTAGTCAGAGTTGAATGTGTATTATCTTGGTTAAATACACTTGAAAGTTTAAATGAAGGGAGATAAGTGAGAAAGGGTCGCTACTCCTTTTTCTCTTGCTATTGTGTTTCATTCTAGCTATTTTTTATTGTTCTTAAATTATAATAGCAATAGGCAATAGTATAGCTTTTGGTTTCATGTGTATCGTGACTAGATACAACATATAAAGTTTTGAAAAATATAAAACTTCAACTTGAAATGGTGTTTGATCACATTATTAATTGAGAAGCATTTAGTTTCAGTAGAATATTCAAGAACAATTATGTGACGAAGTTAGTTTTTCTGTTGTAGATTCCATAGTAGTCAAAAGCGCGACTAAAATCTCGGGCGCGGCCTTGCGCCTTTAGGGGTTTTAGGCTGAATTTTGCGCCTTTAGCGCCCCAAGGCGCGCCTAGGCGGCTAAAAAGCCCAAGGCACAGCCTTGCGCCTTGAGTGCGCCTCAGTGCCTTGACTACCATGGTAGATTCTGTAAATATTCTCATTTTGAAGATGCATCCTTATTTGCGTAATAACATTTAAAATAATTGTGGTAGGCTATATTTTTTATTGATATTGTGGTTGGAGGTAACTAGAGTCAGAACTGTCAACTTTGTTTATGGACATAAATTTTGCATATAGAGAATAGAGGAGGTATTTGTTTATAAACTCTCCTGACTGCAGATAATTAAAAATATCTTAGTCGTTCCTTCGTTTGAATCTGCATTGTAGTAAATGGTGTTTGCAGCCTAAAGTATGATTATGGTGTTGCAGAGATAGTAGATTTCTGTGATTTTCTCTCTCCTACTCTAGAAGAAGAAGCTGCTCGGAGTACAGCAACAAAATGTGTTTTTGACGTGATCTAGTACATATGGCCAAAATGCAAGGTAATGCATGTCTCTCACTTTTCATTTATTAAAAGGAATGGAAGTTGACAAGGTTATAGTTTTTAACTGCAACCTACAGGTTGAAGTTTTTGGTTCATACAAGACAAGGCTTTATCTCCCTACAAGTGATGTTGATGTAAGCAAAATGTGAATTTTTCTTGAAGAACAATACATGTTTTGATAACTTAGCGACTAAATCAAAACATTCATATTTACTATGAACTCTAGCTTGTGATTCTGGAGTCAGGTATAAGAAGCCCCCAAATGGGCTTGCAGGCTCTTGCTAAGGCACTGTCCCAAAAGAGCATTGCAAAGAAGATACAGGTACGCTCTTGTTGATGATTGTAATAATATTACGCTAAATAGATTAGCTTATGTGCTTCCTTTTGTTGTATTAGGTGATTGCAAATGCAAGAGTTCCAATTATCAAATTTGTAGAAAAACAAAGTGGGATATCGTTTGACCTAAGGTTTTCCTTTTCCCATTTTACAAGTCTTATTACATACTTGGACTATAGATATTTCTTTGATTGCATAATTGGTGTTTTGCTAAAGAATTCTTGCGGAATTTGTTTGTAGAGTTGGATAACTTTTTTTTTTTCTGAAGTACTATCGCTCTTATGAACTACATTCCATGTACTACTATTTTTATAAATGTCAAATTTGTTTGTTTTTTTTCCTTGTGTCATTTTTCATGTATAATTTTTTTATACTTGTGTGAAAGATTTGCCTAAATGCATCTTTTGCGAAAGTTGAAAGAAAAGAACAATGAAGAGGGAAGAAAGAAAGGGCTACGCTATATTTGAAACAAGCTAACTTTTAACTTGGTCAGTATTAAATATTCAAATTTGCATATGAAAGTAATCTAACTCAATGTCGTCAAAAGCCCTTGAGGCTTGAGGCGCTTGCTTAGGCACTCAAATGCCACCATTCGATGCCAGAGTGCCTCAACAGCCCCTGGGCAAGGCGCCTTCAAAGAGTCATTCCTAGGCGAGCACTTTAGCCTTAAATTAAGGAGACCAAGGCAGCACCTCATTTCAAAATCCAATATTTTGAAGTCTGTGAAGTTTTTAAACGGGATGCACTTTTTTTCAAAAATAATTTGCCTAATTTGGGCTTACATTAAACGAAAAGAAAAATCCCCAACCCACCCCGGATGTGACTCGAACCTGGGGCCTCTAGAGTCCACAACTTCCGACTTAACCATTAGGCTAAGACCTTAGTCACGGATACACTTATAAAATAACAAGTTCTTAATATAAGCAAACAATTATATATATTGAATATGTGATTATTAATAAACATCATAAACTTTAAGTGCATGTTTGAATATGTAGGGGTGCATGTTTTTTGTGAAATGACGTGAATTCCACTGTAAAAAATCGGAACTTAAAATTGTTTCTAAATACAATTTTTCTAATATACTTTTAATTATGTAGTTGTGTTCTTGTATTCCACTGTGAAATATGTTGATGCTATCATTTGTACATTTGTTTGCTATGTTTTTCAAAATAGAGCTTGCCTTTGCTGTGGCAAGCGCCTTTGGCTATTTGGGGTCTCAGTGCCTCAAGAGTGCTTAGTGCTTTTAACAACACTGAATTGTTGTTACCTGTTTCAAATGTCTATTTGTGATTAGAATCATGATAGTCGAGAGCGCAACGCGCACTCAAAGTGCAAAGGTTTTGCTTCTCGCTTCAATGCCAAGCGCAAATAAAGCTATCGCTCGGAAAAATTAAAAAATGCACTAGTGTAAAAATTTAGAAAATATAGATACAAGAAATTTATAAAAATAAAAACGCTTAAAACTAATACATATATATGTATGTATATATATGTTTGTATGTATATATGTATGTATGTATGTATGTATGTATGTATATAGATACATACATATGCATGCATGCATGCATGTATAGATAGATAGATAGATAAATATATATATATGTATGTATGTATGTATGTATACATACATACGTATGTATGTATGTATGTATATATACATATATATATGTATGTATGTATGTATACACACACACACACACACACACATATATATATATATATATATATGACCACCGTCTCCGGTCACCGTCCGACCACCGTTTCCGGTCACCGTCCGACCACCGTCCACCTTTTTCTGTTCATTTTCCGGCCACTATTCCGGCCTTCTGTAAACGTCTAAAAGACGTAAGTTTTTCTTTTCTTTAATTTTTCTTTATGTTTTATTTCTATAAAGTGTAATATATTGTTATGATTATAAATGTTATAACTGGTTCTGAGTTTGTATATATCTGTATAAACTTTAGATCTGTTAAATTTTATGTTTTATTTAGATCTGTTAGGCTTTTTAATATCTGTGCTATACTATTCTGCTTATTTAATATAGTCTGGATTATACTTAGTTTATATTTGTTATACTGTTTATAATATATCTGTTATCTGTTGTTTAATTTTATTATACCATCTTTAATATCCTATCTTTAATATCGATCCGCCTTAGTTGGTATCAGAGCCATTAGAAGCGTTAAACACTGTTAAATTTGAATATCTGAAAGATTTTCTTTGGTATAAAATACCGTATGTTACTGTTGAATTATACAGTATAAAATACTGTTGAACAATACTGTAGTATACACTTTCTGTATTAAGTACAAGTATTATTTTTTTATACATTTACATTGTTAGTATTTTTCAACTATTAGAATACTATTAGAAAACAATTTAAATATTTTATTTATTACTTGTGAAACCAAAGTCGTGTAGCCGTTAGCTTGTTAAAGCCGTGTGAAGGCGTGTTGGCATATAACTGGCGTAAATCAATGACAGTGATCAAGTGATGGATAAAATATTTGGAAAGTTTTCTTTTGGTAG
>CATIWQ010262472.1:0-16946 GCA_949673415.1 Euphorbia schlechtendalii | reverse complement strand
AGAGAAAAACATGCAAAATCATCAAGAATATTTCATACACTAAATAACTTCAACAAATAAGGTTCTAGACACCCTAATATTCAATAATTCACTACTGAGCAACACATGAGATGACTTTTCTAAATCTAGGGTAAACGAATTATGACACTTATAAGAACTTGGATAACTATAATACTATGCTTAATAAGGATAACTGTCACATAGCCATATTTAGTAAGTTACCACTCCAAAAATGTTGGCTCACTAAATAGCGTTATAATGGCAGATCCAATGATTATACACAATCTTATTAACCCGAAATCACTCTTAAAGTTAACTCGAAAGCATATAACTTGATTAACATAAATTTCACAAGACGAAATACTCGTTATGACACATAGACATATCATAAATTTCGAAATAGAAAGTATAAGTAGAAAACAAAGTAAAGTTGTAAGGTTTGCAAGTGAAAGCTAAAGTTGATCAAACCATATCCACTCTTTAATGAGAGTCGTCAATTCCTCAATTCCTGTATCTACTTTGAATTCGGTCTCGACTCGTAAAGAACCTCCCGCTAGGATGCTATTCTTTGTGAATTTTGCATAAAAGAATGTTAAAGAACAAAATCTTTTATTGATAAGTGCTTTGCAATTACACTCATACAACAAACGCTCAAATTTGTGTAGAAATATAGTGATCGAAATAAGAATTGAATCACTTATACATTTTTCTCACTAAGACTTTGAACATAGCGAAATCTAGATATTTTCACTCTCTATCTATACACACACACACTATCATTCAATGCCTATTACCTATTGCTCACCCATGAAATTGATGTGATTTGACCCTATTTATAGAGTGTGAAGGGTTGCATCGATCCAAATGATGAGTCATGTCCATTGGCGAAGGGTTGCATCACTTCAATATGATTGGATGCAAAGATTCATCCTCATCCATAATGGAAAGGCACCTTTTTACGATTGGTTGACTTCCACAAGGTTGTCTTTTTTATTGGTAGTTGATGGTGATTGATGGCGTTTGATCATTATTATTTGGTAGTTACAAGTCACGACCATGAATCACATGTTACGAACGTGAACAATGATTTGTAACTTTCTGTTTATGAAGAGTAACAAGTCCCGACCACGAATGGGTGTCACGATCGTGAAATGTGTTTTTCTTCATGTTGCTTCTTTGCAAATTTTTCAATCTTTGACAGCTTAGATCCTAAGCCAATTCCTTGTGTTCCACAAATCTTTTTGCACCTTTTTCACTCTTTTTACATAGAATTCCATCTTTGATCATTTTACTCGCAATATTTACCTAGTTTCTGCATTTGCATTAAAAACAACTACATACCACGTGAAATCTTTTATATGAAGTATAAAATGAAACAAAGCCATATCGTTTTATGATTGAAAATGCCATGATAATAAGTGTAATTATACACTTATCAGTTGTAAGGTATGCAAGTGAAAGCTAAAGTTGATCAAACCGTATCCACTCTTTAATGGGAGTTAGTTCTCGCAATTCCTGTGTCTACTTTGAATTCGGTCTCGACTTGTACAAAATCTCCACTAGGATGTTATTCTTTGTGAATATCGAATAAAAGAATGCTGAAGAAAGAAAACTTTTATTGATAAGTGCTTCGCAATTACACTCATACAACAAACGCTCGAATTTGTGAAGAAATATAGTGATCAAAATAAGAATCGAATCACTTATACATTTTTCTCACAAAAACTTTGAATGTAGTAAAATCCCGTTATTTTCACTCTCTATCTATACATGCATACTAACTATTCATTACCCATACTCTATCCTCTCTCACTCTACGTAATTGACTGGTCTTGAACCCTATTCATAGAGTGTGAAGGGTTGCGTCTATCCAAATGAAGAGTCGTGTCCATTGGCAAAGGGTTGTATCACTTCAATATGATTGGATGCAGAGATTCATTCTCATCCACAATGGAAAGACACCTTTTTATGATTGGTTGACTTCCAAAAGGTGTCTTTTCGATTGGTAGTTGATGGCGGTTGATGTTGGTTGATCGTTGTTATCTGGCGGTTGGTAGTTGAAAAGAGATAACCAATAACATTCACAAGTCGCGACCACGAATCATATGTTGTGATCGTGAACAGTGATTTGTAACTTTCTGTTTATGAAGAGTAACAAGTCATGACCGCGAATGGGTGTAATGATCTTGATATATGATTTTCTTCATGTTTCTTCTTTGCAACTTTACCGATCTTTGACAGCTTCGATCCTAAGCCAATTCCTTGTATTCCATGCATCTTTTCGCACCTTTTCCACTCTTTTTACATAAAATTCTATCTTTGATCATTTTACTCCCAAGATTCACCTAGTTTCTGCATTTGCATCAAAAACAACTACATACCACGTGAAATCTTTTATATGAAGTATAAAATGAAACAAAACCATATCATTTTATGATTGAAAATATCATGATAATAAGTGTAAGTATACACTTATCATAAAACCATATGCGGAATCCAATTCCCATACTATAAATCAACTAAGTCATAAAAGTCCCTTGGGTACACTTGAACCAAATACCGATGGAGATTTCTAGGTAGGAGAGGCCCCCTTAAAGTGAATGAGCAGCCAAGTCCAATCCTTGCAAAAATAACCACGAGCACTTTAATTCATCGTACCATAAACAATTATGATTTAAAGTTTCTTTAAACGAGTGAATTACTAGACAACCCTCAATTTAAAGCATTTACACATGTGGTAAAACATTATTAATTTATATGATAATCACATAGACTAAGTTTTAGCAAAACCTTAATCTGATTATCACATCATTTTCTATAACAGGAATTGAAACCTAAGTCATGCATAGCATACTTTAATCGATTCATAGAAAATATCATTTCAGCATACTATCAGTAATCATGCATAGTATAAGGCAGTCTCCGATACCGCTGTTGATTAATTAACGTAGTAATTGAACATGCTAACTTGCATGGCGTAATTTTAAAAATTTAAATTAACCCTAAAGGAAATCCTAAGCATGTCATGATTGATATAAACTAAGTTGAAACGTTCCATAGATGCTAATAGGTTTATAAAATTTATAAAAGAACTTAACATCTAAGTTAAGAGCATTACTAGTTGATGCGTATCTTTCCTTTGGTGCGGCGCTCCCTTAGAATAAATGGAGAGCACTGCGTTAGCATTATCCTCTAAAATAGGATAGCCTCTATGATTGATCCACACAAATCCTGGCTGACCAAACCTCCTGTTGAAGAAGAACTTATTGGTAGATAGCAGCTACAAGACCACTCGAAGACCAACCTAAAAATATAACTTAGAAGCTATCTTCAAAATATGAATGAGCCTTTAAAAGAATTCTTGCGAAAGCAGAGAAATTTATGAAGGATCTCGTAAAAAGCTCGTGAAGAAAAATGTCAAAACTCATAAGGAAGGCTGAGATGAAGTGATTTGAAAAGGGGAAGGAGAAGGCTACTGATAGTCTAAGGGGGAGAAAAATTGCATCATTCCCACATAAGCTCTTACGAGCCCGTGCGGGCTGCTACACTATTTTCTAGCGAAGCAGCTTACCGAGCATGGTAAGCCCTTCACATGGGCTTGCCTTACCTGCTGTGGGCCTTTCTAGAAACCTTGCAAGCCCGCTGGCCTCCTAAAGCACTAGCAATGCTTACATGGCCCGCCTGTGGGCTTTCTCACAAGCGCTACTAACCAGCCCTCGAATGGGCTTGCCTTGCGGACTCTTGCGAGATTTCTCACAAGATCCACTTGCAGCACTCTAGTTTAGTTTTTCCTTTTCTTTCTGACATTTTAGTCCAACAAAAATATGGTCCATCAAATTGAGTTTGAATTCTCCTTTTAGTCTTGGTATAGATCCACTCTATAAGTTCTTTACTTAGTCCGGTGAAGACCCAAAGTGTGTTACCTCATAGGATCTTGAAGTATAAAGTCGCTAGATGTTAATCTAAACTTGGCTTCCCATCCAGGAACATTTAGGCTTAGGGTTCTTAACCGATATGAAACCTGATACTTAGAACGTTATGTGCTTGGGACTTAATCCGATTTTGCAATATTAACTAATACAATACACTCCTTCCATCAGGTTAAGTACCATCCAATTTACTGAGCTTAGATTAAGTGTTAGCTCATGTTGTAGCAGTAGTTATCCAGGAATTAGACTTATTCATGAAGAACACCACTTGCCATAATGTGTCAAGATGGACTAGAAACCTGTTGTATCAATCTTATACTTTGATTAGAGGTTTATGAGCGTGTCATTTCAATAAGAGGCTTTAAGTTACAACTCATCTTGACTACTCGACTTACCAACGAGTGATCATCACTAAACCCGTAATCACCTGTATCATCCTGATCATAAGGGTATCGATAAGTATGACCCAAAGTATAGCAACTCCAACACAAGGTAACCAGTATCTCATGTCTGAGGATAGTTGTATTGTTATTGCAATAAGACATGACACTAACACATGGATATAGTTATTTCCGAGTGTTTATCTTATAACGATCTCCAATGTATTACCTGAATACATTCATGTGTTAACTCAAGGTACCACCTTTAGCTCGTGAAATTGGCTACTTAGATCTAATCCAAGGAGTAAGCCTACACATGCTAGTTTTTTGCTTCATTGATGTCTAGTCTCAATGAAACTATGACTAGGGATATTTAGACTATTCATAATAACACGTGTGTGCAGTTCTCACAAACAAAGCTCCCACTATGTCCTTTCACTTTCATGCTATGAGGTATTCATGGACTTTGCCTTATCAATGAGTGTATATATATATATAATACCACATATATATGATACCAGCATGATACATAATTTAAATAAACATTGATAAACAACAAAGATGCCTTTATTATTATTGATAACAATAATCTGAAAACTGTTTATACATTATAACTAATAAAGATATATCGCCCTAATTGCCTCTAGGGTATACATCATGTCTAACATATAGTCTACCAGACGTTAGAAGGTAAGAAACTTAACTGGCCAGTGATGATTCTTCATCACTTAATCAAAGTTACTACTGTCTACCATTATGGGTATTTGGTTACTTCCCTCATGAAAACTGTGAGGATGGATATATCAAGCTTCATCGGTGGACTGGGAGAGATGGTGGTTCTGTTGGAGAAAAACCCTTTAATTCAACCACTTCAGCAAGATGAGGAACAAGCAAGTCCACACCAGATACACCAAGGTTCAATATGTTAAATTGAAGAAGGTGTGAGTGGATGACACTGAATGCGATGGGCTAAGAGCACACTGAGATGAGAGGCACAATCCACCAAGGTATTTTTGTGAAAATAGAATATCGGGTTGGGGACTCGAAAGGTTTAAAAGAGAGAGCAAAAACGATTTAGATCATCACAACCCGAATACGTTGTCTTGTAATGTAGAGTCACCACCTAGATTATCTCTTCCAAGAATTAAAGTCATGTGAGGCTTACCGTTCAGGGGGTGGCCCACCAAGACACATATATTCAGGTTTGGGATAAGTTGCTTATTTCTTATTGGATCATATTAAATTACATCTACAGAAAACCACGTTTCTTAATTATGCATATTCGTACTTATGTCATTTTTATGTTTATAATGCATGATTTTACGCCCACGCGGAAAGCAGTAAATCCATAGATAAAGCAGTAAGTAAATGCGAAAAAATAAAGATTACAAATTACATAACCTCGGGGGATGCAACCGCCTGCCAAATCTATTAATTACATTTCTTTAAAATATTTCCACTACCCGAAGGAAAATAAAATCCTAAGCATACATCTAACCTAATCTACCTGCATCCACAAAGGTTAGCACAGGGTATAACACAACATGAATATTTACACGTATGTTTGATTTGATTTTAGCGAGGCCTGTGTGGCCTAATTAAAACATCGAAGATTGAAAATCTTGTTTTAGGAGAAAAATGATTCATTTTATTTACAAATATGTTGCTCATTTTTATTTAATTAAAATGACCACATGGAAAAGGGTGAGGTTTGTTATCCAGGAATAATTTTAATTCTCTTCGTAGGGTAGTCTAACATGTATATTGGAGAAACTCCACAATTAAATAAATTAAAAAATTAATTAAAAGCATAAAAGAAAGTTACATAATATAATAAATAAATAAGTTAATAAAATACAATTTAAAGGAATAAAATAAATTCTAGGTTGATGATGAAAATCGAGTTCATCTTAGAATTTAGGAGAAAAAAAAATAAACATCATAATATAATACATAGGAAAAAGTAGCTCTATGAACTCAGAGGCTTACCCTTCTATTGCGAATCCACGTTGACAAATCCGCTTGATTTTCAAGAGTGCTCCTCGTTCTTTTTTGTTTGGTTTTTGTGTGAAAATATGTTATTTTTATCATAAAAATAAGCAGACTCGGACTCCAAATTTGTTTTAGGTTCGAGAATATCTGAGGATTTTTGAGAAAAAAGATGAATGAAAATTGATTTGAAAATAATAAAATTCGGAACCCAAACTTGTTTTGAACCTGAATATAATTGAAGAATTTTTAAAAGAAATATAAAAGTTATTGTAAAACAGTTGGAATTATTTCCTCAAAAAATATATTTTATTTGGTAAAAATTTCCCTGTTTCGTCAAGAAAAGAATCTTTTTTCCTTAAAATTTTCCCCTCAGAATACTAAAAATTTCCCTCTATTTATAGGGGATATTTTTAAAAATTCCCTCTAAAAAAGAGGGAAATAAATGCCGGCGAGCAAGCCGGTTGGGCTCGCTAGGGCTCGCCAGCCTAGCGAGCCCAGCCTTGTTGGGCTCTGCCCAAAAAATCCAAATGGATTTTGGGCCCCTTTACTATATTTTTTTTCTTTGTTTTATGTTATATACACACACACATTTATATATTTATAAATAAATCTATATACACATTTATTTTCTCTTTTTTTCTTTAAATATATACATATATTTTCTTTCAAAAAAAACAAATGATTTAATTAAATTATTTTGGACACTTAAATATTTATTTAGGTCCTTAAAAATATTTAAACATTTGAATTTTCACATTGAGGCTTTTAAATATTTTTTACGATCCTAAATATTTATTTAGGGTCCAAAACATTATTTTTTATGAGGAGAGCTCCCATTTGAAGATCATTTGGATAGTCGAAACTTGTGTGATTCAAGGATAAAATCTTGAAAAGCCATCATCATAGAACGCGTGAGCTGGTACAAAATCTCATGCTCACAGCTGCCCCTTGTGTGATCACTGCTGGTTGTGTAATCATTATGATCACACGAAATGGAGCGAAGGGATTGAGAATATACTTGACCGGTGCGGTTGGTGACTTCTTTGTCCTCGATCGATGATGACATGGGCCTTCCTTTCTAGCGCCTTGTCATCACAAGATTGTTCATTTCTTTCTTCGGAATCCCTGGTGGTTGATGCCCTTTACGAGCTGGTCAACCGTTTCTTTCTATGGCGTCCCTTTAGTAGTCAGCAACCGTTTCCTTCTTTGGTTACTGTCATTATGTGCCCCTTGTGAGTTGACCTTTGGTTTGCTTTGATCGTTGGAACTGTCGGAGCAAGGTGCCTAAATCCATTTCAAAGGCGACCCCCTGGTGGAGGGATATTCAACCGTTTCTTTCTTCAGTCATCGAGACAATAGTTTCCTTTTTCAGTTGTGTTTCTTTAATAGGATGTTGACTTATTATTGTGACAAATCAAAGAAAAATATAATGTTAATACATTTTATGACGCATGTTTTAATTATTTGATTGAGTTTATGCGAAGAAAAAGTTTTTATCCCTTCAATAAAAAATTATAACATGATGAATAAATGAGTTTTAATGAAAACTCAGGGATGTCCCAAAGATTGCTCCGTTGTTTTAGGAGGCTTTTGTGATTGTGATGTTGCAATGCTACTTGAATGGGGCCTAAGTAGGCTTTAATTGACTTTAGGCTTGAGTGGGCCATTGTCCTTCTTGTTGTTTGCAGGTTCCTTAAGTGGAGGTCGAGTTTCTTGTTTACCGGGATAGTGTTGCCCCAATTTGGCATCATCTTTACCTGTAAATGACATGATGCATATGTAATGTTTGCATGATTTTATGCATGGACAATATTCACCACATGATGTATGTTCTTCTGTTATAGGTATTGTGGGCTACATTCTTTGAAGAGCCTTCTCTTATGCTGGTGCATGGGTGCCTGTAGGATTTATCTTGTTGGGGATTCTATGGATGACTCCTTTAGAGTGATGACCATGGGTTCAATGAATCAAAGTCGAACTCAAGGCCTTGATTTGGTTTGAAGAGGGTTTGGATGCGTCGTTGATCCTGAACTGTATTAGCGATAATCGCTTACTTTGAAGTTCATAATGAGAGCGTGGAAGTCCTTTTACCTGAAGTGTTGGGAGGGAAACTAAAAGATATTCATCCTAAGTTCTGGAGGGTATAGATGATGTCCTGTGCCATTTCAAGGATCAGATGATGAATTTGATATTTCTTTGGTTCTAATTTCTCCATAGACCATCCTTACGAGTTTTCAATCTATCTAACCTTGTCTTAAGTTTTTCCTGGATTGCCCTTTCAGGTTTTCAATCCAGCAGACTCAACTTTTCTTTTAGTTATTATTCTTTTATTTTTGGGATGTTTACTTGCGATATTCTATCGTTGGCATGTAAGTAATCAAGATAAGCATATGCATAAAGATTCAACAAAAATGACAATTCATTGATGAACTTAACAGGGGTATAAATGTTTCAAATGATTTTACTCATATCATCAATTAGCCAGGTTTTCTAAAAAATGTGTTTGCTTTTCTCTCGATGCCCTAAATTTTGCTTAAGCCTCCCTTTTTTGGTTTTCAACTCAGCGGACTTTTCTTTTTCTGTTTTGAAAAGAGCCCCTAATTTTTGGTCAACTAACAGAGTACTAATTGACAAGCTAATCATAAATTTATTTTTTGTTGGTACTGCTTTTTATCGATTTACTTCTTTCACCTATGCTTGATAGCAATTTTGCCAGTCTTGGTTGATTTTAGTGATAAATTGGTTATCGTCCATGTCCACAACTTTAGTTCTTGTCTTGTTCAGCATTTCTTATAGATTGGTTGGTGTTCATGCTGCTTTGCTAGCTTGAGATGTATGCGATGATGAATATTGGTCATTAGCGTTTTCTTATGAATTCAATTATTCTCCAACGATAAGTGATATGTCAGGGATCAAAGGCTCTAGATCCGGTAGCTTGATATCATCGAGGATGAATAGTTTATGTTCAATCGTGTAATGATTGGCCCATAGGTGTTGGTGAACCATGTGATGGAGTTGTTGATGTGCTCAACGATCTGAGTCTTTTGTGTCTTCAACATTGCACCAGTTGTTTCACACTTTTGGGGGAAGTTAACTTCAATTTGCTCTGTTGACTTTTCGGCCCATTCTGGTTTCGACCATTTTGACTTTTTCTTGATTAACTCAATAGTCAGTGGACGTTTCATGCTTGGAGATCTTTTTGTCAATCTTTTCTAAGTACTTGTGTTTGTCTCTCACTTTCCCTCTAGAGTTAAATCATTTGAACTTATTAAATTTGTAGGGGATCCATTTATACCCAAATTAATTTCATGACATGATGTGTCACATGTACTAAAAACATTATGTATATGTTTATGAGAATGCGTGATGTCAATTAATAGAATATCAAGCGAGTAAACAAAGTACAATTTATTCAAAAAAAGTTCAAAAGCCTCATAGGCAAATTGCTAAAAAGAACTAATTTATTACATTATTATCCTTTGGTCAGATTTGTCCGTAGATTCGAAATGCTCCATCCTCTCTGTCTTGTCAAACACTTCTTGATAGCTAGAAAAGTTATCAGACCCAAACTTGTTTCTGTACGATGGCAGTGCACTATCCAGAAATTTGGTTATCATCTCTGGTAGGGATAAACGTTCTTGAAGCCTGACCTGTGTGGCCATCGAATGCTCAAAGTAATACTTAAAGCTTTCCCCCTGCTTCTGCCATATAGCCTCTAGATTTTCCATTGTGGTTTCCATTTGAGTGTTAAAACCATAATGCCCCCATCATAGCCTGAGCAAGACTATTCCAATCAGAAGCTACATTCACTGGAAGGTGACTGTACCATTCGTTGACTGGGTGGCCCAAGGTGACAATGAAAAGCTTAGCCATCATCTATTTTCTTACCTCAATGCCCTCATCACTATCTAATAATGTGTTAGATGAGCACGCGGGTCTCCAAAACCCATGTACTTCTCAAACTGTGGCATTGCAAAGTTTGGTGGCAAGTTGTCTTCTTCCCCGACTATTAACTATGAAGGATATGTGTTCATCAGATGGACACTATGAGTGGATAAGAATTGTTACCACCATGCCTAGTTGATGGAGAATAGTGTCCCTAGTGCCTAGATAAAAGCCATATTTCCCCTTAGGAAAGGTAGTTCCCCTGAGAGTTTCCACAAAGTTGGGTAGTTGAGGGGTAGCCTTGAATTGTGAGGAAACTGGCGCACTCCAATTAGGAATAGATTGTTGGGCCACTCTTTGATAAAAAGGTCCCGGTGTGAACATTGGCTGGCCAGGCTATCCCGGGAAGAATTGATTCTCAAATTGCGCTTGAAAAGGATTGGTAAAATTATATCCTAGCTGACCAATCTAAGCTTGATTCTAATTCAACTGGCTTTGTTCTACCTCGAACTGGTACAAGGTAGTGGGAGCTGTTAGACATGATGTATGCCCTAGAGGCAATTAGGGTGATATATCTTTATTAACAATAATGTACAAACAGTTTCGAATTATTATTAATAATAATTAAGGCATCTTTTTTGCTTATCAGTGATTTTTATTTATTTATGTATCTCGCTAATATCATATATGTATATTATTAAATATGTATATGCATATTGATGAGACAAAGTCCATGACTACTTTATAGCGTAAAAGTGCGAGGACATAGTGGGAGCTATGTGGTGTGAGAACTGCACATACATATTACTATGAATATTCTAAATATCCCTAGTCATAGTTTCGTTGAGACTGGACATCAATGAAATGAACAAACTAGCATATGTAGGCTTACTCCTTGGATTAGATCCAAGCAGCTGATCTCACGAGCTGAAGGTGGTACCTTGAGATAACACATGGATGTATTTGGCTAATACATTAGAGATCGCTATAAGACAGACACTCGGAATTAACTATATCCATGTGTTGGTGTCATGCCTTGTTCCAGTAGCAGTACAATTATCCTCAAACCTGAGATACTAGTTACCTTCTATGGGAGTAGGTATACTTTGGGTCATACTTATTTATACCCTGGGGATCATGATCACACGAGTGATTATGAGTATAGTAATGATCACATGTTGGTAAGCCAAGTAGTCAAGATGGGATCCATCGCTCCTGATATAGTGGCATAACCGGATCAAGTCACAATCACGTGACATTCCAAGTATCAAGGGATTATACGCCTTTGCTAGAAAGCCCATTTGATCGTCTAGAGCTATCGAGTTCCATATCAGATTGGAACACTAATCCTAAAGGTTCCCTAATGAGAAGACAAGTTTAGGTTAACCTGTAGAAGCTCAATACTTTGGGATCCTATGAGGTCACGCACTTTGGGTCTTTATCGGACTAAGTAAAGAACCTATAGAGTGGGTCTATGCAAAAAATATAAGTTGTTGAATTCATTAGAAGAATTATCAATTGGTTGGACCGAAGTAATAATTAAAGAGAATAAAGAAAAAATAGGGAAAAATTACACATAAAAGGGCAAGGGAATTTTTCCCATTCTGAGTGGGCCCTAAATGAACATGGGTTGTTCGAAGTGGGGCCTGTGCACTGGCTGCAAGCGGGCTTGCCTTACGCAACCCGCATGGGTTAGCCCACGGGTTACCATGAACGGCGTGACTAACCCGATAAGGGTGGGATGGGAATATTCCCATCCCACCTAGTAATTGAGGGGGAGTCTAACACTCCCCCTTTTCCCTATAAATAGGCCTCCAGCTCCTCTCTTTATTTACACACATAGTCTTTAGCTCTGCTTTTTCTCTCTGAGTTCGACATCTCTCTTTGTTTATTATGTGAGATCCTCCGCAAGTTTTTCTAAACAAACGAAGAATTTTTTTAAGGCTCTTTCAAAAGTGAGCGTTCTCGATTTATTTTCTGGTTGGTCTTTGAGCGATCTAGCAGCTACTGTTTACTAACGGGTTCATTCTCAATGAGGTTTTGGTTAGTGAAGATTTGTGTGGATCAATCATAGAGGCTCTCCTAGTTTGGAAGCTCATGCTAACGAAGTTCTACCGAATTTCTCTAAGGGAACACCATCACCAAAAAAAGAGAAAGAATGCATCAACTGGTAATCCTCTAAACTTAGATGCTAGGTTTCTTTTATAAGCTTTATAAACCTAAAAGCATATATGGAATGTTTTAACCTAGATTATATCAATAATGGCATGCTTAGGAGATCTTTAGGTTAATTTTAAGCTTTGCGATTCTGCCTTGCAACGTTTGCATGTTCAATTACTGTCTTGATTAACTAGTAGTGGTATAAGAGCCTGCCTTATACTATGCATGATTGATAATAATGTGTTAAAATGTTATTTTCTATGAATTGATTAAAGTATGTTATGCATGACTTAGGGTTTAATTCTTGTAATAGAAAATGATGTGATAACTAGATTAAGGTTTAGCTCAAAATTAGTCTAGGTAATTATCATATAAATAAGCAATGTTTTACCACACATATAAATACTTTAATTAAGGGTCATCCCATACTTCACTTAATTAAAGAACGAAATCTTTAAATCATAGTCGTCCATGGTACAACAAATCGAAGTGCCCGTGGTTATTCTGGCAAGGATTAGACTTAGCTTATCATTCACTTGGTCGATTTCTAGTATGGGAATTAGATTCCACATATGGTTTTACAAATGTGGCTTAAGTTATTAAATTAAAACTTTTTGACATAGGTACAATGACTTAAACATGGACCTTGGTGTTTTGCATGCTATGTGGAGTCTTGGCATAATGGAATGATTCTGATATACTAGTCCCGAGCATGTTCCCTTAAAGTAAATAATTCTAAATATCTCAGAATTATTATTTTCATAATCATATCTGTCATATAAGACCTAGACTAGGGCAAGACCAGCAACACCAATAAAATCCCCACAACAATATTAAGGCGGTATATAGTCTTCACGTCATAAGTTGTGAAACAAACCTTATTATCGAATATAAGCACATGTAAAACATGCCTTCCCTTAACATGTGATTGGTAATGAGACTAGATGGGTTTAAAGCCTTAAACAAGTTGTCCATTTTATTGGAGTTAAGGCCAAAGTGGAGACGCATTTGAGGAGTCATACAATTGGGTACGAACATCTCGAGAAAGATAACTCAAATGGATTAGCAATTGCAAGAGATGGAAATGGATGGGTTCTAACCATGGTTGTCTTATTGTAGCTTGAAGTGCGATAGTGGAGGTCATGATGAATGGTTATGGATGCTACCTACTAAGGAAAATTGGTTCAACCAAATTTCCCGAATTTAAATAGAAGGGGCTATTTGAATGTTGAGAAAATAGTTGGAACTATGTGTTTTAATTAAAGACCTTAATTTTAAATGCATGTATATATACTAATGTGTAAACAAATTCTATTTTATATCTAGGTTGAATATGATCACTAACGAAAATGCTCGCATTGACATCGATCCTCTTACTGATATAAAATATGATGTTTATAACTTCAATGATTGGTTTGAGACTATTAGAGGAGTTCTTCTGAATTACTACTTGGATTATGCTTTGACTAATCGTAGTCCCAAACATCCCGGTAAGAATGCTTTTGCGTGTGAGATGAATGATTATGAGGAGCACATGGGAAACTGTGAGTTTGTCACAAAACTCATGTTAGACCACATGCTCCCAAAGTAAGCACTAGTGTACAAAGGGTTGGATCTCGCAACCATGATTCATCATCTCAAATTGGTGGAAAGTTTAGAAGATGAATTGTTCCATGGTAGATAGCGGGGAGACACCTCAGCAGTAGAGTTGGTTGTAAACATTTATAACAACTCGGAGAAATTTAGAGAGTTGGGAGTTGAGTACAGTGAGCAGTTTTTGAGGGAAATGATATTGAGGGTACTACCCAATAAATATGATTCCGTTAAGAAGATGCTCTTGGAGTGTTCTCCCAACTGTACCTTGATGCAAAGTATGGAATTGCTCAAGATTTATGAAATTGGGTATAGAAATAAACTCAAAGAGCAAGCAAATTCAAAGGACCTTAACTTGAAGAAACTAAAAGGTTTAAAAGTCAAAAGAAAGCTCATGAGGAAGTTAAAATTGAAGAGAGGAAATTTTTCTCTTGAAACAAGCTCATCGGATGATGACAGTTGTGGCTCGAATATCTGGAGGAATGTTCATAGTAGAGAGTTTCTCTATAGTTTACTATGAGTCTACTTAGGTATTACATTCTAGTTGTGGTACTCATATCTGTACTTTTGTGTAGGGATTGTAGAATAGTAGGAGGCTTGCAAAGAGGGAAATGGACCTAAGAGTTGGATATGGAGTACGAGTTGCTACAACAGCTATAGGGACATATAGCGTTTGTTTGCCTAGTGTCCTAGTTTTAGTTTTGAACAATTGCTATTATATTCCTGCTGTCACTAAGAATATTATTTCTATTGCACTTTTAGCAACAGAGGGATTTGAAATCTTATTTTCTAATAATAAATGCCAAATTCAATGTGATAAAGTTTTTTATGCTCGTGGAATATCTTTGGATGACATTTACATTCTAGATACTAAAATCAAAATTCTAAATATGAACATTATTAAGAAATCGAGATTAGATAATGAGGAATCCTCATACTTATGGCACTGTTGTCTAGGCCATCTAAATGAGACTCGCTTAACTAAGTTACAAAAATGTGGAGACTTAGGCCCAATGGAATGGGTGTCCTATGGTGCGTGCGAAACTTGTTTAAAGGAGAAGATGACTAGGAAACATTTTAAAGGAAAGGGACAATGTGCCACTAGTACCTTGGAAATAATATATTCTGATGTATGTGGTCCAATGAGTGTTAAGACACATGAGGGTTTTGTCTACTTCATAACCTTTATCAACGATTACTCATGATATGGTTATTTGTACCTTATGAGGTACAAGTTTGAAAGTTTTGAGAAATTCGAAAAGTTCAGAACCAAAATGGGGAAATAACTTGGGAAACTATCAAGACCCTTCGATCTGATCGAGGTGATGAACACTTAAGCCAAGAGTTTCAAGATTATCTAAGGGATAATGGTATTTTATCCCAGTGGAAACCTCCTTATACACCCTAACACAATGCAGTGTCAAAAAGGAGGAATCGAACCCTAATCGATATGGTTCGGTCCATGATGAGCTAAGCAGAACTCAGTAGATCCTTTTAGGGTTATGCACATGAGTGCAGTTTATATTCTAAACATAGTGCCCTCTAAATTAGTTGATCAAACTCCATACGAGTTAGTGTATGGTAAGAAACCCGCTCTTTCTCACCTGAGAGTTTAGGGATGTCTTTGGATAAGCTGGATGATGAGTCTGATAGGTGTCTATTTGTAGGTTACCCTAAGGAGACTATAGGGTATACCTTCTTTGAAGGAACAAAAACTCCTTGTTTCTATAAATGCTCAATTCCTCGAGAAGGAGCATATACTTGCGAAAGCTAGTGGGAGCAATCTTGAGCTGAGCACTCAAGAAGATCAAACAAAAATCAACCAATTATACCTTACACCTATTACACAAGATAGAGTAAGCATGGAATAGCCTATTATAACACCGACATTACGTAGGTCAGATCGGGCTATAATTGCTCTCGATCGATACGGGTTTTTCATCTCTGATGATAAGCATCTCTTCCTTATGGAAGAGGATGAGCCCAAAACTTACAAGGAGGCAATGGAAGGCTCACAATTCGACAAATGGCTTACAGCCATGAGGTCATAGATTGACTCCATGTACAAAAATTAAGTCTGGAGCTTGATTGATACTCCAAGTGGGATAAGGGCCATAGGATGCAAGTGGGTTTTCAAGAAGAAAATTGACATGGATGGTAACATAGTTACCTATAAAGCAAGGCTGGTTGCAAAGGGTACAATAAAAAAGAAGGCATTGACTATGATGAGACCTTTTCATCGGTGGTCATGCTGAAGTCTATTAGGATACTCCTTGCCATCACCACTTGTGATGATTATAAGATTTGGTAGATGGATGTGAGGATAGTAATCCTTAACAGGAATCAGGACAGGGATGTGTTTATAGCATAACCTGAGGGTTTTACATCCAAGGAAGGCTCAAAGGTATGCAAGTTGCAAAAGTCCATTTATGGACTTAAGCAAGTATCGAGGAGTTAGAATATTCGGTTTGACAAGACAATTCGAGAAATTGGTTTTGTGTCAAACGCTAATGAGCCCTGTGTATATAAGAAGGCTTGTTGGAGTGCAATCGTTTTCCTTGTATTATATGTTGATGACATATTATTAATAGGAAACAATATTCTTTTTCTTCAGACAGTTAAGTCATGGTTGTCAAAGAAGTTCTCCATGAAAGACCTTGGAGAAGTAGCCTTTATACTCTGCATAAAAATCTACAGAGAGATCTAAAAGGTTGCTAGGTCTTTCGCAAAATACGTACATAGACAATGTTTTGGCTAGATTTAACCTTGAGCAGTCAAGAAAGGGTTATCTCCCAATGTCACGGGATTAACCTTTCTAAATCTATGTCTGAGAATTGATAAGTGTATAATTACACTTATTTTCATATAAATTTTATACACTAAACACTATAGTTTAAGTCATTTTTATACTTCATATAAAAGATTTCACATGGTATGTAGTTGTTTTTTATGCAAATGCAGATACTAGGTAAATCTTGGGAGTAAAATGATCTAAAGTGAAATTCTA